>BGPR01011050.1:0-50125 GCA_013235015.1 Araneus ventricosus | reverse complement strand
AGTATAAAAGCAGACACCAAAGAAAACAGAGAAAAATTATCAACTTACTCAAGCGGAAAGACCTGAATTTGTGCTCAGTGAGGCATATGAAGATAGGTCACAAAGTCGTCATAAGAGACCTCCTTACCGACATGGAAATCACAGAAATAACCAAAACCTGAAAGAAAAAGGTTACAAGATAGGAAGAGCAACTCAGATGAAGAATTACAAGGAAAAGAAACCACCACCTCTACCTCGTAGACATACAGAAATACGGTAACTTCTCCAACATTTCAACGAGAAACAGATATGCTACCTTAAAGTAAATGTGGTACCTTATAGGCAAAGAAAAAGGCAACAATATGCTTAATTCGTTCCGGATACTTTCACTGGCGAGGAACTACCAAATACGCCCTAGGTGCATCAAGTGCAACGCCATCATGCAACCAGAGACCCAGCATAAACCAAAAAAAATCACGACCCCATCTCGCATTAACTGTGGAGAGAAAGGCCGCTTGGCATGGAAAGGTTGTAAAGTATTACCAATCATCAGAAGTCTCTCAGACAGGACCGTCCATAAATGATGTCACACTTTCTTCAATATTTTACCCCTCCCCCCCCTTTGTCACAAGGTGTCACGCTTTCACCATACCCTCCCCTTGTCACATGTCACGCTATATTACATAAACATATGTTTTGCAGTTCAGAAACAAAGCACTACGTTATAGATCATATTTCCAATTTTATTTTAAACTTTATGTGTTTTAATGACATTTGTGAGCATAATAATAATGATTATATGTGTACTTATTTTGTATGAAATAAGATTAAGGTTTACAACAAAAAACCTAATTAATATGCAATAGTAATAAAATATTAATATAAAAGAGCAATTGTAAACAGTAGTATTTGGAATTTGAAAAGGAACTTGATATATTTTGCTATAAATCTTAGTCTTTTACTTTATGAACACAAATTAAACAGATTTAATTTTAAAAACGCCCAATAAGATCAACCTGTTTGTGCCACTGCCAGTTCTACCCACTCACCCAGGTAAGGACATATCTTTGTTGGACATTTCAAGGGTGTGACAGGGAAGTTTTCTACTTTATGGTGAAGAATTGCTGCTACTATATTTTGAGAACCTACCCTGGAATGCCTTTTCGAAAAGAAAAGGAATATAAGTGAAAAAAAAATCACATAAATGTTTTGTCATGTTGTTTCACAATCATGTTTTAGTCCCGATTAAAAATACCCTCAACGGCAATTTCTAAAATTTAATCTGTTGATTTTTAATGTTTTATTTTAACCCAAATGTGTGATGTCACACTTGTCACTTCCTCCCCCCCCCTTGTCACAAACTGTCGCAATTTCACGAACACCCTCCCTCCTCCAAGCGTGACATTATCATTTGTGGACAGCCCCCCCAGGCAGTCAGAAAAACCTATGCCCAAGTAGTAGCAGATAAAGAGCAAGACAGAAGAAAAAACGAGGAAAGAACACTGATGTGGTCGATGATATGACTGAACTAAAGGAATTTCTCCAAGCACTGAAAGAGATGAAAACACTACTCCCAAGAATTCCCCACATTACCTCGAAGTGGCACGACTATGCAGACAGAAAAGTAAAACAAGATAAGAAAAGTCCTCATAGTGATTAATGCACTTATGAGCGATTAAAACTGCTGGCTGACAGTTCCTCTCCCTTCTTCCAACTACCAGGCACAAGCACCACACAGTTTTGTCACCTTCATCAGGCGAAGGTTTTATCATCAGGAATGATCTTGATCCCATAAGCCGCTTTTCGAACTCAGCATAGTTTGGCCACTGATTCCATTCATCAAGTGCGAAGATTGGAGTCTCTGCGCTTCGTTAAACCCCCATTTGCTGTGTGTATGTGCAATCTACGAACTCACTTTTGTGGAAAAATATCTTGTTCTTTTTTTCTCTCTTATAATACACACATTTTCAAACCTTACATTGGCATGCATTTTTTGGAGAGTAATAAATATGTGTATTATTTTTTGGAGAAAAATGAGATGAGTTACATTGAGCGCATGATTACGGATAAAATATTGGTCTAAAACACAATATTTTGGGTATTCAGGTAATCCAAATGGTCTGTTTAAGAAACTGAACTTCAGTTGTTTGACATTTAAATTTAATTTCTTATTTCATATAATTAATTTAAAATAAATAAAATGTCAAAATTGTTAAAATTTCAACTTTTCTTCCGTAACCCAAAACACTTCTTTGGAAAAAAAAAGTACAGAAATCAGGTTCACTTGTAGAACATGCACAATACATATTCAGTAAAATTTCATTTAAAAATATTCCAATAGTTCTGAGATATCGCGCGCAGTATCGAAAAAAAACCACATTTTAAGATATAGCGCTTAATGCATTTCCGCCATATTCAATGTTTGCGTTGAAATAGCTGATACATTTACCTTCAGAACTTTCATACTATGGGACTTTCTTAACGCGGATTGTTTAAATTGTTCAAAAGACAGGGAAATAATATATATAATTTTTCATAAAATCGAAAATTTTCGAATTTTAACAGTCGTATGTCCCCTAAGTCCATTGGAATGCTTTTTCTCACTGTTATCTTGATAAAGAAATAAGTTCGAAGTTCTTCAATGAGTCCATTGGGACTTTAAAGGAAAATGGAATAACTTCTTTCGTCATAGCTTGAATTAGCACCAGACAATTTATCTTCCATTAATTAATCAAATGTGAACAATTTCGAAGTCATTATGTTTTGACAGCTCACATATTAGAAAGGAGAAAATTTTCACATTTTAGAATGGAAGAAAACGACGTATAACTGAAGCCTGCGTCATAAACGAACTACTTTATCATTACAATGATAGCGAATGAATCGGGTCACCGCATGAAACGACGTATAAATGAGAAACGTATAAACGGTGTTTTACTGTAATTTCTATCTCTCGTAATTTTGATTGTCAAAAATTAAATAGAAGTAACTGCTGCTAAAGTTTACACTTAGAAAAAGTCATACACCTCTTGATTGACCCAGCTAAGAGAGGTTCTGTTTCAACCTCAACTGCCTCGGCATTTCGTCTGTTTCCCTGTAAATTTGCTGACTCAGAGAAGAGGTTCCGTTTCAACTCTCAACCGTTCAGTATTTCATCTGTTTCCTGTAAATTTGTTACCTAGAGAAGAGAGGTTCCGTTTCAACTCAAATCGTTCGGTATTTCGTCTGTTTGGTTGCTCAGTCACACCAAAACGCATTAAAACTTCTTCCATCCTGAGGACACCAGTCCTCAGAATAACGCAAAGGACAGAAAAAAGAGTTTGGCAGATGTGAAGTGATACTATTTAAAAAAAAACTCTTTCTGTCTGAGAAGTGAATTGTCCAGAATAACCCCAAGAAGAAGAAGGAGTTTCCCAGATATGATTTGATGTAACATGCTTCCAAAACACTCTTGATTGTGAGGGTAAATTCAGTCCTTAGAATAACAGAGAGGAATAAAGGAGTTTTACAAATAGTTTGATACTATTTTTTCTTGAGATCTCCTGAAGGTCTATTCATAGTCTGTAGAATAACATCCAGAGAAGGAATTTGGAAGACGGATTTTCCGTAAAGAATTCTTTTACGTGCGCCTGAATTCAGTCCGTAGAAGAATACAGACGAGAAAAAGGTATGAGAGAGATGCGGATTAAATAATATAGTATTAATGAATTAAGTATATTTTTTCATTTTATATTTTTTCCTTGCTTTTTCGAGTAAGCTCGAAAAAATGTGATTGGGTACTGTCTGAAATCTATTTTTCTTTTTCAAAATCAATTCTTTCCTTTCCAATCCTCCAACTGCTTGATTCATTGTATCATTATTTACTAAGTATGCATCGCAATTACTGCTTGATTCATTGTATCATATTATTACATGCATCGCAATTACTGCTTGATCGCATGTATCATATTACTACATGTACCGCAATTACTGCTTGATTCATTGCATCATATTACTACATGCACCGCAATTACTGCTTGATTCATTGTATCATATTACTACATGCATCGCAATTACTGCTTGATTCATTGCATCATATTACTACATGCATCGCAATTACTGCTTGATTCATTGCATCATATTACTACATGCACCGCAATTACTGCTTGATCTATTGTATCATATTGGCTACATGCACCGCAATTATCGTTGATTCATTGTATCATATTATTACATGCATTGCAATTACTGCTTGATTCATTGCAGTAATTTATTACTGCTACGCATCGCAATTACTGCTTGATTCTTTGTATCATATTACTACATGCACATGGTACTGGCTGTTGATTCGTTGTATCATATTACTACATGCATCGCAATTACTGCTTGATTCATTGCATCATATTACTACATGCATCACAATTACTGCTTGATTCGTTGCATCATATTACTACATGCATCACAACTACTGCTTGATTCGTTGTATCATATTACTACATGCATCTCAACTACTGTTTGATTCATTGTATCATATTACTACATGCATCACAATTACTGCTTGAAATTGTTCTTCACGTTTGAGGAATTTTCAGAATATTGCTTTGATTTGGAATGGGATTTTTCTGGGTTGAATTGCAGCGATCTGCTAGCATTTTCGAAGGTGTTCTTTTATTGGACGCAGGGGGGGAGTGCACCTTTTGAAAAGTCTTCGAACCCACGGTATTGGCGCTGAAGCCATTTGTCAGCCTCTGTCTGCGCGTGTGTGCCGTTTGATCGGTGAAGACCAGCGTGAGCGCCATAAATGATTTGGGAGGTTGTGTTCAAAAAAATGAAAATTTTGTAAGAAACAGGATAGTGAATAAACTTTAACTAAAACATTTATTTAAAATTTTATTTTGTTAGGTAGTGCTAAAATAATATTTATTTAATTATTATTTTGTACGTTTCAACAACCCCCCACAAGTCCTATTATGCTGCCCTCATCGTATGGGGCTGGTCCTGCGGAATGGGCGATGTACGTCTGGAGTTTTTTCCCCGGCAGGGTCACCCAAAGCGTGGAGGCCATCTCCATTACACCCAGCCAAAAGCACAAAGGCAATGGACAAAGTAGACTTCTTCCCTCGGGCGTCCAAGGTCTAGGTGCCAACAGAAGCTGCACTTCCTCCTTACCATGAGTCCTGCGCTGGTCTGCTGTGATTTTCTGTGGGCGGGCGGATCATGAACTTGGTATATTGAGGACCAGAACAAGTGGAATAAGAAGCAACAAATTGTTTCAACCCATTAGCGCCCAGCATCCTATTCATAGACAGTTTACATTTCACTTTCGTGGTTAAACTGAATGCATTCCATTGTTTCTTTTTTTTCGCTTTGTCTATGAATTCAGTAGGTATTATCTAACTCCTAAACAAGCTAACAGATTCTTATACCACCAGTTAGCCAGATTTTGGGGCGGTAGCTTAGGGCATCAAGTTACCTGTAGGTGATAAGCCCCAGTTGGTACAGTTTGGCCTGTGAATGGCCCACTCAAATTTTATGAGCTGAAAAAAGGAACCGGTCTTCTAAGAAGCCCCTAAATGGATTGGATCAGGATGAATTGATCTATGGTGAATGTCTAGCTTAAGGATTTGACCTTCGAAAAGGGTGATCTTAATACGTTCTTTGATGCAGGATTCGATGTACAGCATCAAAAGAATGGTAATTTTCAAACGATGCTTTTATATCAGAAAACGAGGTCAAAAAATCCAAAATATATACTACATTTGCAAAATGCTAAAATTGACGTTTTTTGAACTCGCATTGTGCCTAAACTACTATACCTAATTTCAAAAATGAGGTATCATTCGACGCAGAATTTTATGCACTTACACTTTTGTATGGAAAAAAAAAAAAGTTTTGAGAAATCTGTCATTTGTGAGTTATTGTCGAAAACGGAAAATGGCAGAAACTTTCGGGGAATTCGGGACCCACCACCTGGAAGCGCCATCTAAAAAATTGAGCAAAACTTCAAATAACTCTTTTCACATGTAAATAAAGAGATTGGAAACAGTTTTCAACTTTCCGCAATTAATTGGAGCACGGCCAGTTTTAGGTCTTAGATTCCTGGCCTATACGTGCAAAAAAAGAGATAATGATACGCGAACATCTAAGTTTCTTTATTTTAACACGTTATAAATGTTTTGGTATGATTTTATATAATAAACATTTTGCCGGTTGCCGCGCGAAGTTGATTGGCTCAGGAAGGAGAAATCACCCAGCATGGCTCACAACCGTTTGGAGATCAAGACATTGTCCGACTTCAAGTCCATGTATAACTACCTGTTGTGCAAGAACAGCAAAGACCCATAGCCCAGAGCTATGGGTCTTTCGGAGATATTCCTCCTGCTGAATTGCATTGAACAGATCCCAGTGGGTGGCATATACCATCATTTCCTGAAACAGCAGACGTTCAGAGACCGGAACACAGCACAGTCCCATGTCCATCCAAATGGCACAGTTGCTGTAATGGCTAGCATCAGGAACAGGGGCATGGGACGGCGTTCTGCTCCAGAACACAGTGCACCGTCCCATGTCCATCCAACTGGCACAGTTGCTGTAATGGCATCAGGGAACAGCATGGGACGGCGTTCTGTCTGGAACACAGTGTACCGTCCCATGTCCATCCAACTGGCACAGTTGCTGTAATGGCATACTAGAACAGCAGGGACGGCGTTCTGGCTCCAGAACACAGTGCACCGTCCCATGTCCATTCAACTGCACAAAGCTGCTGTAATGGCATCAGCAACAGGGGCATGGGACGGCGTTCTACTCCAGAACACAGTGCACCGTCCTACGTCCATCCAACTGGCACAGTTGCTGTAATGACATCAGCAACAGGGGTGGCATGGGACGGCGTTCGTCTAGAACACAGTGCACCAACCCCATGTCCATTCAACTGGCACAGTTAAGCGTAATACATCAGGGAACAGGGGCATGGGACGGCGTTCTGTCTGGAACACAGTGCACCGTCCTACGTCCATCCAATAAGTACAGTTGCTGTACGGCATCAGGAACAGGGGCATGGGGACGGCGTTCTTGCTCCAGAACACAGTGCACTGTCCTACGTCCATCCAACCGGCACAGTTGCTGTAATGGCATCAGGAACAGTGGAGCAGGGGACGGCGTTCTTCTTAGAACACAGTGCACCGTCCTACGTCCATCCAACTGCTACAGTTGCTGTAATGGCATCAGGAATGAGGAGCATGGGACGGCGTTCTGCCCAGAACACAGTGCGCCGTCCCATGTCCATCCAACTGGCACAGCTAAGCGTAATGGCATCAGAACAGGGGCATGGGACGGCGTTCTATCTAGAACACAGTGCACCGTCCCATGTCCATCCAACTGGGCACAGTTGCTGTAATGGCATCAGGGAACAGGAGCATGGGACGGCGTTCTGTCTAGAACATGCGTACCGTCCTACGTCCATCCAACTGGCACAGTTGCCGTATATCAGGAATTGTATACGGGGACGCGTTCTGTCTAGAACACAGTGCACCGTCCCATGTCCATCCAACTGCTACAGTTGCTGTAATGGCATCAGGGAACAAAGTACGGGACGGCGTTCTTGCCCAGAACACAGTGCACCGTCCTGATGTCCATCCAACCGGGCACAGCTGCTAACAGCATCAGGGAATTGAGAGCATGGGACGGGCGTTCTGTCTAGAACACAGTGCGCCGTCCCATGTCCATCCAACTGGCACAGTTGCTGTAATGGCATCAGGAACAGGGCATGGGACGGCGTTCTATCTAGAACACAGCGCACCGTCCCATGTCCATCCAACTGGCACAAAGCTAAGTAATGGCATCAGGAACAGAGCATGGGACGGCTGCCTCCTGCTCCAGAACACAGTGCACCGTCCCATGTCCATCCAACTGGGCACAGTTACGTAATGGCATCAGGAATGGGCATGGGACGCGTTCTGCCTTGTGAACACAGTGCACCGTCCCAGATGTCCATCCAACTGGCACAGTTAAGCGTAATGGCATCAGAAACAGGAGCATGGGGACGGCGTTCTGTCTAGAAACACAGTGCACCGCCGTCCCATGTCCATCCAAGTGGCACAGTTGCTGTAATGGCATCAGGAACAGGGCATGGGACGGCGTTCTGCCCAGAACACAGTGCACCGTCCTCAGCGTCCATCCAACCGGGCACAGTTGCTGTAATGGCATCAGGAACAGGAGCATGGGACGGCGTTCTGTCTGGAACGACAGTGCACCGTCCATGTCCATCCAACTGGCACAGTTGCTGTACGGCATCAGAACAGGAGTAGCATGGGACGGCGTTTGTCTAGAACACAGTGCACCGTCCCATGTCCATCCAACTGGGCACAGTTGCTGTAATGGCATCAGGAACAGGGCATGGGACGGCGTTCTATCTAGAACACAGTGCAAACGTCCCATGTCCATCCAACTGGCAATAGTTGCTGTAATGGCATCAGCAACAGGGGCATGGGACGGCGTTCTGTCTGGAACACAGCACCTCAGAGTGGAACTGTATTTCGTGTTCTCAGCCTTATTCAGATTTTTTTGCTCCTCCTTCGCGGGTTTCTTTTGAAGAGGGACCTTTACCGCCATCCCATTTTTTCCTCTGCGGATAGTTTAAACCAATAACCCATCCGAATGATCCAGAATAAAGGATTTTGCGGTTGGTGGTCCGAAATGTTTTCCAGCAATCTGCCTTCAAGAGGTTTTTCCACACCTTTGATCGCGCCGAAATCTGAATTCGTAGCTTCAGAAGACATTATATTTTTTTCGAAAAATCTTTAAAATCGCTGCTGCAAAAGGTTTTCAATCAACACTGTGGAGATCAAAAGAACTGACTTTGTTGCGCGAACAACAGAAGGCCAATTACCTGCAACAATAATAAAGCAATGCAACATCGCTCTTCTTGTTCAAATTCCGTTGTTTGGAGATTTTGCAACAAATAAATGATCTGCAACTATCGAATATAGATACAGTTGCAGCAAATTCACTTATATAATTGGTTTCAAATGTTGCCTATAGCTTTTGATAGTTTGTTTCAAAAAATATAAGAATACTAGCTGTATGCCCCTGAGTTGCACGGGCAATCTTGAATAATGGGATATTCCCTGGCAGAGAGAAGTGAGATCAATGTGAGGCCTTGGGATCCATATTTTTTCATATGCCCGCATATTCGTTTTTTTCCAACAAATATTGTCACTTACTTTCCCAACAAATGTAAATATCCTTTCAAATCCAGTCTTTATTACTAATTTCATATGCCAGCCTCCATTTATTTTGTCGCTATATTTTGTTTTCGCTGTCGGTTATGTTTTATTGTCGCTAACGTAAACGTTACGTTCCCCCCAAACATTTCCTTTGAATCCTATATTGTTTAATTGTACCCTTTAAATCCAACATTTTAATTACCTTATATTACTAACCCAGCGTTTCTCGGATTCCACATATTTTTTCATATGCCCGTCTCTGTTTTTCCATACAAATATTATCACTAAGCTTCCCTAAAAAAACGTAAATCTGTTTTGAATCCTCTTGTTGGATTAAAACTTTCAGTTCTAGCCTTTTTACTACCTTAAAGCAGTTTGTTTTTAATGAAAAACGCGAGAATTATAATGCTTATAAATTAAAAACAGATGAGCATGATATTTGTTTTGCAAAGAAAAAATAGTAAAACGAAATAAAAACAGAAAAGATAAACAATTTAGTAGTAAGTACACCAAACTGATAAATTAAACACCAGAAACATATATTTTCATATCTTGCCCGTAATTGAATAATAATGAAAAAAAAAAAAAAAAAAATCGGATAAAATGAATTAATATTTTCCCCTCAATAAACGTAAATGTTGCGAAACACCGTACGCCAAAAAGAAAGAAAAATGCAGAAAACGACTTTTGTCCATTGTTAATAAATCCAAAACACAGAAGCTCGCTAAAAAAATACCAACTTCCGTTAAAGAAATAAAAAAGAATGCAACACCTAATGTGAAAATTAATAATAGGGGAAAAGAAACCGCCGAATGAATCACCATGCTACCAATAGATGGTAGCACGCCAATTTAATCACTTGACGTTTTAATTAATATCTTTTTAACTTTCCTTGGATTATTTTCCATCTTTGGTTCTTACGGCTAGTTTCAGGATTCAGTGGTTCGTGAAGATAGATGACATATACATACATATATACGTCTGTTGACGTTCGAATTTTAATAGGATATATGATAAATACTTTAATGGGCTATCTCGAATAATGCACATTTCTTGAGGTCACGTGACACGCCTTGTCTTACCAATCGACCATTCCTTGTTCTTCTGATTTCTTTACACCTCTCCTGGCTACAAGTTGTGCCAAGGTCTGACAATCGGCCACTTTGTTCCTTCTGTTTCTTCGGTTTTTCTCTCCAGCCCGTGTTGTGCCATGTGACAATCCTTATTTCGTTGTTCTTCGGTTTTCCTTCCGTTCTTTCCTTCTGTACACGTTGTGCCATTACTGTCAATAGCTATTAATTTGTTCTTCTGTCCCAATACCTCTGCCATAGTTGAAAATAGGCCGTTTCTTTCTTCGTGAGTTTCCAAAGCAACTCTCCTTTTTTTCGTTTCCATAATTGCCTGCTGTCTAAGGGCATCATCCCGTGTAACTCCTCTTTTTTTCTTTTAGGCATCGGAAAAAGCGGAGAATTGAACAAACCAAAATAGTAACTTAAATATCATTTAAAATAGCAGCTACCAGAAATATTTAAACTTTGATCAAATCAATGAATAACGATTAAAATCACTAACATAACTAATCTATATCTTTCGGCACATAACTTTACTGAAACAAAACACGCCTGTGAATTCGTTAAATGATTCTGTTCACGTGACAAAAAATATCACGACAAAAAAAAAGAATTTATACACTTCCAACAATGCATTTTATTTCTGTCAGCGTCACTTTTTTATTGTTGTTGTAACAATGTTCTTTTTAAAGTAAACGACTTCCAACAATAAATATATATATTTGAATTGCGCTGCAACAATGAAAAGTGCATTGTTATAAAGTATCCGAAACAATGAAAAGCATTGTTGTCAATTAGTTTTAATTAATATCTTTTCACTAATTACTAAAATTTCGGAATATAAACGGTCGAAACGAAGCCCCTGGATTTAGTTCCCCATCTTGGTACTTTCCGCGCTTCTCCGTTCGGCGGTTCGTGAGAAGATAGAAGGACATATACATTGCTATTACATACATACGTTTGTTTACCTTCGAATTTTAATAGAGTAGACTAGGCTATTGTGACCCGATGTTGCACGGGCTATCTCGACGGAGAGAAAAGTGAGGTCATGACACATGCCCAACATTCTTTTCCTAACAAATAAGGAGAAAAGACAGCTCAATCATTCCGTCCGCGTAAAGGGCTTCAAAATATACTTTAAAAAAATCGCAAAAAATAATCTTTATTTTGAAAAATTACGACCTGAATAATTTTGTCTGACTTAGTATGGAAGGAATGAGATAACCCAGCGTTGATCGGAACTTATTTTTTTCATATGCCTGCCTCCAGTTTATATTATGCACATGAAGCAAGATACCTCGAGTACATGAAATCTAAAAAGTGAAACCTCATAGAAAACAATAGTTTTAGTAAAACCCCATATGAGCGATTTAATTTACCGTTTTCATATCAATTACCAAAACCACACAAAACTCTATCCACATTGACTTGTTGCATTAATTCAGGTTTCATATTGCAACAATACATTTTTTTTTATTTCGTCAGCGTCACTTTTTTTTATTGTTGTTGTAACAATGTTCTTAAAGTAAAATTGACTTCAACAGTAAAATTATATTTGAACTGCGCTGTAACAATGAAAAAGTATTGTTATAAAGCATCCGAAACAAATGAAAAGCATTGCTGTCAATTAATAGTTTTTAATTAATATCTTTTTCACTAATTAAAATTTCTGAATTTAAATGGGTCGAAATGGCTTCCCGGATTATTCCCCATCTTTTGGTACCTTTCCGCGCGCTTCTCCGTTAGGGCGGTTCGTGAGAAGATAGGCGGACATACATACGTTTGTTTACCTTCGAATTTTAACAGAGTAGACTAGCTGGTGTGTGACCCGAGGTTAAATGGGCTAAATCGAATACCTGAGGTCACGTGACACATGCCTAATGTATGTATAATATTGTTGAAGTGTGTTGTATTAGTGTTTTCACCCTGCTTCAGCTGCGTAGATGAGAGGTCCTGTAGTAATGCACAGAATTCTGAAGCAATAATACGCCCTCTCCCTTGCAGACGGTACAATCTGTGCAAATCTTACTGGAAGCACTGTACGACTTTATGTAAGGCTTTCGAAATGCACTGATAACTCATCGGAGCCATCCATCAATCCTTTTCATTTCCACTGGATACACTAGCCTTCAATTATATTTCCATTATGACAACAATGAGTAAAATTCTGGTATTCTTTTTTCATCCCGGAAATATACAACCTCCGCATTTCAGATTAGAGATTGTCCATAGTTGTGTTCTTCAGTTCAGAACAGTTCTAGCTGCATAAAAGTTTGTATCTGATGGTGATTTGTCCCTTCAAAACTTTTAGACTTGGCGTTCTCTGCATGTTGTAGCATGGCTGACAATCGGCTATTTCTTTGTTCATTTGTTCCTTCGGTTCTTTCCTCTCCTACTAATGCTAGCCATTATTACTAATCGGCTATCTCTTTTGTTCTTCTCTGTTCTTCGGTTTTCCTCTGTTGCCCACGTTGTGCCATGTCATAATCGGCTATTTCTTTGAAATTTTTTTGTTTCTTCCGTTTCTGTCCCATACGTTGTGCCATAGTTGACAATCGGCGGCTTCTTTTCTTCTTCAGTTTCAACAACTCTCCTTTTCATCGTTTTCAATTGCCTCCTGTCTACTGGAGAAAGCATCCCCTGTAATGTTTCTCTTTTCTTAGGCATCAGGAAAAAAGGAGAATTGTTCAGCAAAGATAGTAACTTCCAAATATCAGCTTAAAATAGAAGCTTCCACAAATATTTCAACTTGATCAAATCAATGAATAATGATTAAAATGTACCAACATAACTAATCTATATCTTTCAGCTAATAACTTTACAGAAACAAACACCCCTTTAATTCCTGTTAAAATGATTTTGTTGACGTTATATCACGGGATAAAAAAAAAAGAATCTCTGATAATTCCTGAACAATACATTTTAATTTCTGTCAGCGTCACTTTTTTTATTGTTGCTGTAAATAACACCTAAAGTAAACGACTTCAACAATAAAATAAATTTTGAATTGCGCTGTAACAATGAAAAGTATTGTTAGAAGCATCCGAAACAATGAAAGTATTGTTGTCAATTAGTTTTAACAATATCTTTTCACTAATTGTAATTTCGAAATTAAAATGGCTGAACGGCCCCTGGATTATTCTCATCTTTTGGTACCTTCCGCGCGCTTCTCCGTTCGGCGGTTCGTGAGAAGATAGAAGGACACATAAGCATACATACATACGTTTGTTTACCTTCGAATTTAATAGAGTAGATATGAAAACATTAACATTTTTGGTGAAAAACAGTTCCTTCTGGGAATATAGTACCTTCAATAAGGGTGAAGGAATCAGAACTAAAACCATACTGAGATTATAGAAAAATTTAACATTTGGAAGTATTTGCACATAAGAAGAAACTGTAATTTAGAAATATATAAGTTGAGAAATCCAAGCTTAAGTTAAATTTGAATAAGCAATGATAATATTTAGAAACCACAATTCTGCATTGCGGTAAATTTGTTTTATAGTCGTTAATGCCAAATGCAATAAAAATATCATTGGAAACATAAAGTAACTGAGTGTTCTCCAAAGTTCTGTGTGCTTTCACAGCGCACCGTGTATTTAGGTTCGTGGTAGGTGAAAAGAATCGTTTATGCATTTTGGACTTCTTCCTTTGACGGACTGGGTCCATAATTTGATACAGATCTACAATTGCGTGGGTCAAGACTACATACCAAATTTCCCCATCTGCCCCTTTGATGCAGTTACAAATTATTCATATTAATGCTGAACAGAACAGTCTTTATCCCCGTACCTACCGTGACAATTCGGGTCACTAAACGGTTTGATGGGCAAGACATGGGAATTTTATTTGAAGATACATACCGTCGCTTAACAAGCAATACCACCCGTCTCAATTTTTTGAAATTTCTCGAAGAGGAAGAAAATTGTATTTTTCGCAACCACAACGAATATTTGAATTTTAAATCAATCTCTACATGAACGTAAGACCCCATAGCTAAGCATGAGATAATGAAAAAAAAAAAATTCATAAACACCATTATTGGTTGCGAAAAAATGCAATTTTTCTTCCTCTTGAAGTTTCAAAGTTGGGATAGGTGGTGTTGTTTGAGTTGCTTAATTTGCATAGTTACACCATACAGTACAGATCTTTTACACTATTATACACCTCAGGCCGGTGTTCTTTTCTTTGGTGTTGAATGCGATTTGGAGGCACGTATTGGCCGTCCACTGAGACACAATCTCAAACATATTTTGCACAAGGAAGTTGGTAATAACGTAGACTTACGTCTCCATTATTGATCTAATGGTGTCGGAAAAGGAAAAATTATGAACCTGCAAAATTTAAAGCTTATAGATCCGCAACTAAATAACATAGAGAGTTGATTTAGTTTCATTTGACAGAGAAAGCGTTGACATTGAAGATTGCAAATTGAATTTTAGAATTTGGAATTACGGTTTAGTCACAGTTGAGCGGCAAAGTTGGTGAAAATCAATCAAAATTTTGATGACATTACAACTACCGATGCGCGCAAGCAGACTAAGGTAATTCATATATCGATCTTTACGTGAAATATTACTCAAGAATTGTAGAATATTACCGAATTTCGTGCTAAAAGTTAAACGCTTATAGCTCCGCAACCAAATAACACAGATAGTTGGTTTTTTAGTTTCATTTAACAGAGAAAGGCAGGTGAAGATCGCAAAAAAGAATTTTAGAATTTGGAATTAAGATTTATTCACAGTCGAGCTGCAAAGTTGTCGAAAATCACGAAGAATTTTTGATGACGTCTCAGCGACCGATGCGCGTAATGCATAGGTTGTGAGAGGTATATTAAATGGATTTAACAGATTAAGAATTAATTCATTTAGATTAATTAATTCATTCAGATTAATTCATTTAAAAGAGGAAGGTCATAGAGCATAGGTCAAAGTCACATATAGAGCTACTTATCACAGAAAGTCACAGTTGTGTATAAGCAGGTAAGTCTATTCTCAATCCCAGCGGACCGTTTCTGCAGAGACAGCCTCCCGTCGAATGCGTTTTTCTTTTCTGTTTGCTTTGTTTGGCCTGGTCATTTGGAGCTTGTTTCTTTTGAGCTCGCGGGATGGTTGAAGACTTGCGGATCGGAAGAGGCCCCGTTTTCACTGGATGAACACTGTCCTATGAATTTTTTTTGCCTGGGGACGAGGCTATTGGCGACCTTTTTCATCCATTCTGGAAGTTTGTACTGGCTTCCCATATGCCAAGACCACATAGATAGAGTATACAGTCAAACCTGACGAATTTCTCTAAAATTTGGATGACTATCTACAATTATAGATAGTTAAAAATCCATATAGGTAATCATAAGAAACACCCCTGCCCTGCCTAAGCATTCTGGTCATATAAGATTTTTGTGTGTATGCGGATGATAATGAAGACATCATTCAGTGCAGACAATTTAATGACAACGACATTTAAACACAGAAATGCTGGACATAACAGCACGACGATATTCTTAGAGAGCCAGAGTCAACCCGGTTTGGGCTATTTTTCTGTGTGTAGGCGTTCGCACCAACGCCATCTATTGTAAATATCTTACAGTCAGCGTGAAAGACCGGCCTCTGCTACAGAAAATCTAGCACTGTGGACGAATGCAAAATAGCTTCCATAATGAGCGGCTCATGCGACGACTCCACGCTTTTACGGGTGTACGACCAGTCTTCAGAGATGAGCCCTACGAGTCTCACCACCATTTATGTGTCACAACCAGGAGGGAGAACCCGCTTATATATACGGCGGCTCGTGGTGCCACCAGTTGAAAGCCATATGTCAGATTTCATCTATCTAGCTCACTGCACTTTTGAGGTCAGTGGCGGCAAGTGAAGGGGCTAGGGGAGGCAGTTGCCCCTCTACTTTTCTACTTTATTTCGTTTTAGCTGTCTAAAACTAGGAATCAGAAAAAAAGCAATAGTGTCCGGGAAAGGAATAATTTTGTAACAAAAATTTTAAATTTTTTGTTTGCCCCTATACTCATCAGCAGTGGCGAACTGGGGCTATCGGGCTGCTGCCCCAGAGCTAAGCCAGAAATCTTATTTTATTTAAAATCACTACAATTGTTTGTTCTTAATTTCCTTTTTTTAAAAATAATAAAAAACTTGACAACATTGCTTTCTGGCTTGACAGGCCTGAAACTTTTCCTACTTTTCTAGTCAATTCCACTTGTACTTGTCGCGTTGGTGGGTTGAAGATATTTTTTGGCTAGTTAATCTTACTGCATTTTTTTTTTTTTATTAAATTATCGAAAGTATTGTAATGTTTTTTTTTATTATTCTATTATGAGGTGAGTAGTCTGTAAAATTAAAGTTTCTTTGGTTTACATAAGCCATGAGGTTTGAGAGATCCGTCATGACGATACAAAATTTTTTTATGACCTCAGCCCCCCTAGACCCAAATCCTGATTCGCCACTGCTCTCGGGCAATGTAGCAATGCCTGTAAGCCCCGCAACTTCCGGGGGGACCAATATTATTATTTTAAATTATTTCTACTTGCTTTCATTTGATTTATAAGAGCTGTGTACTGGATTGAAACTAAAATGAGGTATCGTTTATATTTCAGCTTCTTTATTTCTTGGTGTTTCTTTCTTTCTTTTAATTTCTTTTCATGTTTTAAATTCTATTATCAGACCAATGAGTCACAAGTCAACAGAGCTAACAAATTTTGTATTAGAAATTGCGTTAAAAAGTTTTGTAATTTTTTAAACATTTGTTTAAAATTACTTCTTAAATTTAAACTTTTTTTATATGAGATACTGCCAAATTTAAAAAAAGTTTGTTATAGCAAGTTTGTCGTAATATTTTATAGTGAAAACTGCTTATATAGAAATAAAATTAGAATCAATAGAAAGTATCTAGTTTTGAAAGTTGGCCAGTTCTGAACTTGCATTGCCTATAGTCTCCCTTACAGGGTAAAACTGGCCTTTGGCATACCTTTTAAAAGCATCCGGGGTATGTTTAGTACTTTTAGATGCTATTAAATATTTTGACCCCTTACTTTTTTCAAACCAATCGCCGCCATACTGTTTGATGTATCGTGTTTACCGCAGAGACATAGACAGACATACCCGACAATTGTACAATATTTTCTGACGCAGGGTGGTTTAAACGTGTCGATTCATCGAAGACGTCGATTTTTTTGACGATTTTAACTCTTTTGCACAAATGTTTGCAAATGCAGATCACAATGGGCGAAAATTTCATACTAATTTGGCGTCTCCCATCAGAAGCGTAACTACAGGGAATTTCAACGCCTATGAACCAAACGAAAATGCTTACCTAATAAATAGTTGAGAGAAAAAAAGTCAACTTTTTAACTAAAGCCTTACAATTCTGCAAATTCTGATTCACACATGATCTATTTACACAGTTTCATTAAATTAAAAGTATATTTTTTCAATTCCTTTCTATATATTTTATTAAATGCAAAATGTTAAACAGACAAATTCTTAATGTTTAAATAAATCTAATAAAATATATAAAACTGCTCTACTAAACTCCCTCGGGACTCGGTGTATTTTACAAGACATGCTTTCAGAAGTTACAAAGGTAGAGGCATATGACGATTTTGTTATTTTAATGAAAATGAAATCAGTATAAAATAATGTTTGTAAACACTTTGCATTTTATTTGATATTTTTAAAAATTAATTCCTTTAACCCTTAAAAGCCCGATTTAAAAAAAATCATTTAAAAATGTTCTTTGACTTTCATATTTCTTGAATAAAACATGTAAAATATTTTAAAAAACCCATTTGTTTTGAGTATGGTTTAAGCTTAAAAAAACAGTTTGTAACCAACCGACAACACTGATTTATTTCTAGAAAAAAATTTCTCTTGATAAAATTTACGATGTCAAAAAACACATATGAATTTTGATAAATAATAATACGGGATATGAATTTCCTCCAAAGTTGCGGAATAAAATATAGTATTCAAAAGCATACAAACACAGCAAAAAAAGAGGCCGCCTCAAGTGAAAGACTTTAATTTATTTTATTTTTTTTTATCAGCACTATGCTGCTACCTATATGTTGTAAATTGGATTTAATAAATATTTTCTGTATTTATCCTTATTGGCAAATAAATATATTAGAGCTTCAGTCTTATTCTCAAGATTTTAGAAGATTAAAATTGGGTACGTTGCTTAAAGGCAACACTGGCATTTAAGGGTTAATTGATACAGAAATATGGATTTAATTTATTGTAAGATATACTTATTTTGTATACTGCCAAAATAAATGACTGTCTAGTTACAAGCCCTACTTTTAACATATTTAAAATTATAATTAAATAAATATTTTATGCAAAAAATTAAAATCAGTCTAAATTTTAATGCCTTGACTAATGCCTGCCCCAATATACCATTATGAAAGACGGTACTGGCCATAAGTGAGCACTGAAGAACTAGCAACTTTCGGTTAAATTTCGGTAAAAACCCCTTCTAAATGCAAAAAAATCCAGGGATGGATTAACATCTTGACTTTTAATCTTTTTATAGATACTTTTCCTGTCGATATACGTCAATGTAAAAGCTTATTTTAAATTGCACACGAAAAGGTAATAAAACCCTTATTCTTTTCAAGATTTTTTTTATTACCAACTATTACGTTTAATTATTTTGTCTTTTAATGTAGGTCTACGTTCCTCCCATTGGGGGCCAGGAAGGAAATTGATTCACGCCAAAACGCCATAAAATTTGGTATGGGATCTCTATATCTCGGCAATTAAGCATATGTTAAAAAACATAACTAATGTCTATTTAGAGATACGACAAGAAGAGAAGAGAGAGAGTAGAATAGCAGAAGTTACAAAAAACCTATAAAACTTGGTATGGGGAGATCCTCTATCTCGGTAACTACATATGAAAAACATAATTAATGTCTTATTTCACAGATACAAAAAAAAGAGAGAGAGAACAACAGAAGCTACAAAACACATAAAACTTGGGTATGGGGGAGATCCTCTATATCTCGGTTAAGCTATGTTAAACATAATTAATGCTTATAAAGGTAAAACAGAAGTTACAAAAAAAAAACTTACTGAAACTTACGCCAAAAATGCCATAAAAAAGACTTACAAGAAACTTCGAGAAAGAAAAGAGTCGTGCGAGTAAAGTAGTCCCTACACCTTTAACATCAGCGGCCTGTTTGAAAGACAACCTCCCGTCATTTTTTTTTAAGAAAAAACGACACTTTATTGAAAACTGGGAGAAAGTCGAGCCATTTTTTGAAGCTGCGAAGAAAGAACCCGGACAACTCTATCTAATCTGGGACAACCATTCCCTTTATGTAGTTAAGAAAACAAATCAAAAACGACACTTTATTCAAAAAACTGAGGGAAAGTCGGGTCATTTTTTGCAGCTACAAGGATCAAGAATCGAACCACAGGGACAATCGGCCACTTTTAAAACTTAGAAAACTGATCTTAAAATGCAGTGAGTATTCAGTATCTTATCCAGGATGCAGTTAGCCACATTGCAGGCATGGCAGATAAGAACGCTGTTACAAAAAACTCTGACGGGAGGCCCTGCTTTATGGAATCAGTGCGTGGTCCTCTTATGATAAAATCAACGTGTATCAAATAACTTTAATATTTCATCGAGCGCATATTATAATTACCAGGAACCAAACCTTATCCCAATATCGTTCTCATACTATAGTGAAAAAAAAGAAATCAATTTTAATTTTAATTATCTTTACTTTTAGTCTTTAATTTATACTTTTATTAATACTATAGAATTTTGAAATAATTTTTTTCTCAAATCCACTACCACATAGTACCACTCCTGTATGAAATCAAATAGTTAAATTAATCTGTTAATTGGTAATTAGTTCAAATTATTAATAAAGCATAGTGTTGTTCTGAGAGTAACACATTTAAAAAATCAAAATCCCTTTAGTACATCATCAGGAAAACGATTGAAAAATGCCAATCAAAATTTTTACTTTAAAACACGACACAAGTCAAATGAGATAAAAAGTGCGTAAAAAGTAAACCTTAGCCCATTTACACCTTTCAGATCGCTTTCATGAGACTTAAAAAAAAAAATGCGATTAAAAACTGTACATCTCTTTACGTATACCTCTTTCTGTGTTCTTCTTTATCCAATTGAAATTTCTGAATCTTCTGTTTTGAAAGAAGATGCAGTAGTAACTTAACGCTTATCTCGTTTCTCAACTTGTTCCATCATTGTAATATATGCTCAAAGTCTGTCACAATCCCGATCATCTCGTATTCATTGTAATAATAGTGCCCCATTTACGTCGTTTTGTCACAATCCGATTCATTCGTATTCATTGTAATAATAGTGCCCCATTTATACGCGTCTCCACCTCTGTCACAAGCCTTGCTCTGAACCGATCTGTACATTGGTTATATGCCCCATTTATACGTCGTTTTGTCACAATCGATATCATTGTATTCATTGTAATAATAGTGCCCCATTTATACGTCGTTTTGTCACAATCCCGATTCATTCGTATTCATTGTAATAATAGTGTCCCCATTTATACGTCGTTTTGTCCTACAATCCTGATTCTATTCGTATTCATTGTGTAATAGTGCCATTTATATGTCACGTTTTGTCACAATCCCGATTCATTCGTATTCATGTGTATAATAGTGCCCCATTTATACGTCGTTTCGTCACAATCCGATTCATTCGTATTCATTGTAATCAATAGTGCCCCATTTTATACGTCGTTTTCCAATCCTGATTCATTCTGTATTCATTGTCACAATAATAGTGCCCCCCCATTTATACAGTCGTTTCGTCACAATCCCGATATTCGTATTCATTGTAATAATAGTGCTCCATTTCATACGTCGTTTCGTCACAATCCCGATTCATATTCGTATTCATTGAATATAGTGCCCCATTTACACGTCGTTTCTGTCACAATCCCGATTCATTCGTATTCATTGTAATAATAGTGCTCCATTTACTTATCGTCGTTTCGTCAGCAACCCTGATTTATTCGTATTCATGTAATAATAGTGCCCCATTTATACGTCGTTTCGTCACAATCCCGATTCATTGTAATAATAGTGCCCCATTTATACGTCGTTTTGTCACAATCCATTCATTCGTATTCATTGTAATAATAGTGCCCCATTTACACGTCGTTTCGTCACAATCCCGATTCATTCGTATTGATTGTAATAATAGAGCCCCATTTACACGTCGTTTCGTCACAATCCCGATTTATTCTATTCATTGTGTCAATAGTGCCCCATTTATACGTCGTTTCGTCACAATCCCGATCCTATTGTAATAATGGTGCCCCATTTACACGTTTCGTTGTCACAACCCTGATTCTATCTGTATTCATTGTAATAATATGCCCCATTTACAATGTTGCTGTCACAATCCCGATTCATTCGTATTCATTGTAACTAATAATGCCCCATTACACGTCGTTTCGTCACAATCGATTCATTCGTATTCATTGTAATAATAGTGCCCCATTTATACGTCGTTTTGTCACAATCCCGATTCATTCGTATTCATTGTAATAATAGTAGCCCCATTTACACCGTTTGTCACAATCCTCGATTCATTCGTATTCATTGTAATAATAGTGCCCCAGTACACGCGTCGTTTCGTCACAAATCCTGATTCATTCGTATTCATTGTAATAATAGTGCCCTCATTTACACGTCGCTTCGTCACATCCCGATTTATTCGTATTCATTGTAATAATAGTGCCCCCATTTATACGTCGTTTTCGTCACAACGGATTCATTGTAATAATGGTGCCCCATTATTACAGAATCGTTTTGTCACAATCCCGATTCATTCGACATTGTAATAATAGCGCCCCATTTACACGTCGTTTCGTCACAACTTGGATTCATTCTTGTATTCATTGTAATAATAGTGCCCCATTTATACGTCGTTTCGTCACAATCCCGATTCATTCGTATTTCATTGTAATAATTAGTGCCCCATTTATATATCGTTTCGTCACAATCCTCGACTTCTATCTCGTATTCATTGTAATAATAGTCGCCCATTTACACGTCGTTTCGTCACAATCCTGATTCATTCGTATTCATTGTAAATAATAGTGCCTCATTTACACGTCGTTGTCACAATCCCTGATTCTATCGTTTCATATTGCTAATAATATGCCCTCATTTGACTACGCCGTTTCTGTCACAATTCCCGGATTTATTCGTATTCTATTGTATTAGTGCCCCATTTATACGCATCGTTTCGCTTGCAATCCTGATTCATTGTAATATGGTGCCCATTTATCATCGTCGTTTTGTCACAATCCCGATCTATTCGTATTCATTGTAATAATATGCCCCATTTACACGTCGTTTCGTCACAATTCGACTATCATCGTATCATTGTAATAATAGTGCCCCATTTTACACGTCGTTTCAGTCCATCGATTATTCGTGCTATTCAGTTGTACAAGTGCCCCCATTATATGTACGTCGTTTGTCACAATCCCGATTCATTGTATTTCAGCGTAATAATAGTGCCCCGGCTTACACGTCGTTTCGTCACAAATCCTGATTCATTCGTATCATTGTAATAATAGAGCCCCATTTACACGTCGTTTCGTCACAATCCCGATTCATTCGTATTCATTGTAATAATAAGTGCCTTAGTTTATACGTCGTTTCGTCACAATCCGATTCATTGTAATAATGGTGCCTCATTTATAACTGTCGTTTTGTCCAATCCCGATTCATTGTAATAATAGTGCCCATTTACACGTCGTTTCGTCAATCCCGATCATTGTAATAATAATGCTCCATTTACAAGTCGTTTCGTCACAATCCGATTCATTCGGTATTCATTGAATAATATTGCCCTTTGGGCAATGTCGTTCGTCACAATCCTGATTTATTCGTATTCATTGTAATAATAGTGCCCCATTTATACGTCGTTTCGTCACTTAACTCTGATTTTGCGTATTCATTGTAATAATAGTGCCCTCATTTATAACGTCGTTTACTCACAATCCCGATTCATTGTAATAATTGTGCCCCATTTATACGTCGTTTTGTCACAATCCCGATTCATTGTAATAATAGTGCCCCATTTATACGTCGTTTTGTCACAATCCCGATCTCATTGTACAATAGTGCCCCATTTATACGTCGTTTCGTCACAATCCCGATTCATTGTAATAATAGTGCCCCATACAGTTTCGTACATCCGTCATTCGTTATTGTCAGTGCCATACGCTAAGCTCGTCACAATCTGATTCTTCGATTTCATTCCCTTCGTCATTTAACAATTGATCTACGGATGTAATAGTGCCCCTATTTACACGTCGTTTCGTCACAATCCTGATTCCATTCGGTCATTCATTGTAATAATAGTGCCCCATTTAATGCGTCGTTTCTGTCAACAACTGCGATTCATTCAGGCTTCATTGTAATAATAGTGCCCCCCATTTACACGTCGTTTCCTGTCACAAATCCTGATTCTATTCATGCTTCATTGTAATAATAGTGCCCCATTAGCGTCGTTTCGTCACAATCCATTCATGTGGCCATTACACGTTGCACAATCATTCATTGTATTTATTGTAATAATAGTGCCCCATTTACAGCGTCGTTTCCTTCACAATCCCGATTATTCGTATTCATTGTAATAATAAAGGCCCCATTTTACTACGTCGTTCGTCACAATCCTGCTTCTGATTCATTGTAATAATAGTGCCCCATTTTACGTCGTCGTTTTGTCACAATCCTGATTCATTCTGTATTCAGTTGTAATAATAGATGCCACATTTTACACGTCGTTTCTGTCACAATCCTGATCATTCGTATTCATTGTAATAATAGTGCCCCATTTAACTGTCGCTTCGTCACAATCCTGATTCTCTGTCTATTGTTGCAATAATAGTGCCCCATTTAATACGTCGTTTTGGTCACAATCCTGATTCATTCGTATTCAGTAATAATAGTGCCCTTATGTTACACGTCGTTTCGTCACAATCCTCGATTCATTCGTATTCATTCGGTACATATAGTGCCCCATTTTACACGTCGTTTCGTCACAATCCTTTCATTCGTGTATTCATTGTAAATAATAGTGCCCCATTTACATCGGCAATGTTTCGTCACAATCCCGATCTATCTACTCATTGTAATAATAGTGCCCTCATTTTAACGTCGTTTGTCACAACCCGACCATTCGTATTCACTGTAATAATATGCCCATTTTGCCATCCGTCGTTTCGTCACAATCTCGATTCATTCGTATTCATACAAAATAGTGCCCCATTTACACGTCGTTTCCTGTCACAATCCCGATCGCCATTCGTATTCATTGTAAATAATAGTTCATTTGCCATCGTCTTTGGTCACAATCCCAGATTCATTTGTATTCAGCGATAATATGCCCCATTTACAACGTCGTTTCGTCACAATCCTGTTCATTCGTATTCATTGTCAATAATAGTGCCCCATTTATAGCACGTCTTTCGTTCACAATCCTCGATTCATTCAGTATTCACTGTAATAATAGTGCCCATTTACATCGTCGTTTCGTCACAACTGATCTATCTGTATTCATTGTAATAATTGTGCCCTATTTATACGTCGTTTTGTCACAATCCCGATTCATTCGTATTCATTGTAATAATAGTGCCCCATTTATACGTCGTTTTGTCACAATCCCGATTCATTCGTATTCAGCGTAATAATAGTGCCACATTTATACGATGCAAAGGAAGCAAAGCTCCGATTATTCGATCCGTTTTTATTTATTTATTTAAATAAAAGCACACTACAGAGAAAACTCCATTTACAGAGTGCTGACAAACACACAAAGAACAAAAGTCACAATGAGTAAATAAAAAATATATATGCCTCAGAAAGCAAAAAGTAGTCCACAGAGAATACATAAAATCATAAAACTTATGCAAATGTATATATAATTAAAAACGAAAACACATAATCACAAAACTTTGAGACACACTATGACACCAAAAGCCGCATTATTTTTTTAAAAAAATATAAAGTTCATTTCCAAAAAGCAAGGGTCAAAAAGTCAAAACACGCAAACACCGAGTCTAATAAAAAACACACCAGGAGTATAAAAGTTTAAAAACGTAAATACACACTTGCGATTAAAAAAAATGCAACACTTAAGATAAAAATAAATCAAACACGGCGCCAAAAAACTTGTCGAATACATAAGAACACGGAAAATCAAATAGCGTAAAAATCTGAAATGTTGTAGGAAGGCAAAATAAAACATATCATGTATTTAAAAGATGCAAACATTTCGACTTAAAAGCACCTAGAGACATATTAAAAATGTCAAGTTCATCAGAGAACGTGTTAAAATTTTTATAAAACCTATATAACGAGAACCTGTTAATATAATTAAATTTTGAATCTAAATTTGGAAAGGAATTCTGGTTTCTTAAAAATCTGGCGGGCACAGCGAAATCTATTGAGCTCATGATATCATTACAATCAATTGAACCATTAATAACTTTGTACCTCTTTGTTCCTCTTTGATTTACCTCTTTCAAAAATTCTTATTACATCCATATATTTTAAATTAAGATTTTTAAAATTAAACGCTTTCCTGCATGAACATAAATCATATAAAATAAGAAATGTATAATTAATACTCGTTATGCAATATAGGTATGATTTTTCACACTTTTATGTTAAATAATTTTAAAATTTAATTATTGTTTTCATCGCTATGTAGTAATTTACTGGCATGATATTAACCCCTTAACCGTCGCGTCCGTCATCGAATTATCGCATTTTTAGGCTTATAAACTAAAATTTAATCATTAATTGGCGTTATAATTTGACACAAAAACTACGTCGAATCCATATGCATCTCAAGTAATGTTAATTTTATCTTCTATTTCTTTATTGGATTTGTTTAAGAAGACTTTCTAAAGTTTTTCTTATTTAAGAAAGGTTTTTTCCCTAGATTATTTCAATTATTGGATAAATTCAGGCCACAGAGGGAATATTATTTGACTATTAAGTCATTCCCTTGACAGAAAATTTATCCATATTAGAACTCCGATGGCGAGTGGCACTTTGAAAAAGTTCGCCATTCGAGTTCTCTTCCATTTTCCCCCCATTTTATTTGTTTAATCTTAATGTGTTATAATTTTTATTGAAGCATCATTTTTGTTGTTTGATTCTGTCTTAATTGGTTAGTTGATTATAGACAATATTGTTAATGCAATCACTGGATGCTGCTGCGTTGCGCGCAAAAGGGTATATTGTTATCACTATTGTTTTCTTCTTTTTTTTTTCCTTGTTTTCAATTCCTACTATTAGTTCACACTCTCCCTATATATTATATATATATTTATTTATATATCTTGTTCAAATTTTGCAATCGATTTTAGACTAACTCCCCGATCAGCTGGAGACTTGAAACTTTAAACATAGCTCAGAACTAGATGACAATGCAATATTAATTCGCTTTCTTGTCTGTCATTTCATATTTTGCACGACGCATGCGCAGTACGTTTTTCATTATATCTCGAAAACTATTAACATCACAGACTTGGTTCTTGGGTATATGGTTGGCCCATGGGATCATCGAAGCACCCCCATATTTTAGCCATATCTTTGCGCATGCGCAGTACGTTTTTCATTATATCTCGAATCACCTAAGTAGGAATTGACTTAAAAATTTTTTTATATTACTTGTTTGTAATTAAATATCAAGTATTCTATGCCTTCTTAGATGAATGAAAACGACAGCCACTTTCCAAAAAGGAGGGGTCATCTTATAAGATAGCAAAGAAAATGAGACTCTTAAGGGGTTAAAAAAACTTTAAAATTAATACTTTAAAATGAATTTGCATGAGTAGAATTAAATTTGTAGGAATCAAATTTGTTTATCAAGAATTCGATTATACGTCTCTTCGTATATTCGTCGTTTTACGTCAGTAAAAGTCGCATCAGTAGTCGTCAGCTACGTCGTTTTGAAAGACGTATAAATGATGCTTTACTGCATTTTGGTTTCGTTTGACAGGTTGTTGCTCTGGAAAGACAAACACAGGTGCTCAGTTGGTTGGACTCTGTTGACCTACTGGCAGCATATTTACCGATCCTACTATGGTTTGGATTGAGGTCGCTTTTCATTGGCTCTCAACGTCACGTGACTTCGCTGGCTTCTGAATAATGTCATAGGAGCGCGCTTAGTTTGGATTTCGATTTTTGTCCTGGCTATTGCATCATGGAAAAACCAAAATTATCTTTATCTTGAATTCATCATTCCCTTTAGAAATATCCAAATAGTCGTAATTAAAAGATCATTTTGGTTTTTCCATCATACAATAGCTAAGACAAAAATATTATAGAGTTTTTTTTATGAATGATTTAGGAATACAAATGAATTCAAAAAGTAGAACGAGATTAAATTAACGTGACGAAAAAGTAAATAGATGTATCAATTAAAATAAATGAAATGTTAACATTTTCGTATTTCTAAGAATTTACAAAAAAAACCTCACCCCTTTCTTGAAAGTTAAGATAAAAAAACACATTGATAGTTATGTGTTGATGGAATGAAGCTAACTGCTTATCTTAATATAAATAAAAGTCATTGTCGGTATGTATGTATGTGGGATTGATAGTTAAGATAAAAAACGTTGATAGATATGTGTTGATGGAAGAAATCTAACTGCTTATCTTAATATAAATAAAAGCCATTGTGGGTATGTATGTGTGTGGGTATGTTCCACGTCTCCAACACTTATTATTTAAGACAAGAGGATGATTATTGTCAAATTTTCGAAGCCCGAAAGTTAATTAAACAGTCAATTAATTAGAAATTGACCGAAGCCGTTTTCCCACAATAACTTCGGCGCAATTTGTTCCACAAAAAATATTTTTATACCATCTTAAAGTTCAAAATTTTACCTTTTCAATGATACCAATTTTATATCTGTGAAATGTTTCCTTCAACTTTTATTAATTTTTCAAAATTTAATAAATAAATTATTACAGCAGACGATTCTTAACTAAAGCAAATTTAATGATACTTCGTTGCTATGCAACGGTGAGACTTTGAACAAATTTCCTTTTATTTCCGAAAATATTTTAAAAAGAAGTAACAGATCACTGTAAAATTTAAAAGGCCCAAAAGTTAATTTTTTAAATTAAAAATTAAGCAAGATTTTGCGTTTTTTTTGTGATATATTTTGAAAGTGTTATGTTATAATAACTATTTTTATACTATATTAAGTTTAAAAAATAGCTTTTCAGTGACAAAAATTTCATTTGCGTTCAGAATTGTTTCTCTCATTTCAATAATTACAAAAAAATCAATTGAGTATAAAATTCACAATTTGTAGCAATGTATTTTTTATTGTTAAAGAGAACAAGAATACGTACGAAGAGCTGTTGCTAAGAGCATATAAACAAAATTCTGGAAGAATAAAAGCAGACGATTCATAATTTATATCGGGAAAAACTATTGATCTGGTTTATTTTGGCGCTTTTTATTAATGAAAATTTAACTATTTAATTAATTGACCCAAAACATTCGTCAAAATCTTTCTTATACTTCACTATTTAAGAACGAAATTTTAAGTAAAAACGTTTCAGACGATAAAGGAATTTTTGTATTATAATTTAAGTTTTTTATTTTTAATAGTTTTTTCATTAAAAATATTAGACATAAAAGTGTTTAACCCCGAGCAACGCCGGGAATAACAGCTAGTAGAATAATAAAAATATTTATTTCTTAATAGGTCAATTAACGAAGAAATTATTGTTCCAATTTACTCAAATTAAAAAAAAAACAGCTTTAGAATGTCATCCTTTATGATATGAATCTTGTAAGCATTTTTAGCAGATTCTGTTTAAACTAACAAATTTAACTTAATTTGCATTTCTTGAAATAATTAGTTTAAAATATGGGGTTTGCGGTAAAAATATAAAACCGTATACAATTTTCAATGCTGGAAAAAAGTGGAAGTAATTGAATTCATTCATGCTACAGTAACATGTTAAATATGAAAGCGCCAATATAATTTTAGAATTATTCTTCCTTCTTACTGGAGGGGAAATAAAAGATGTGACGAGATATTTCTGCACAAGACAATGTGCACAAGATGTTACTGTTATTTGTATTGGAATTTTTCCTCCTGCCGACTCGTGACATGCTTTACACCCTGTAAGCCCAAGGATGACATCGGGCAAGAAAGAATGTTACTGTGCATGAACTACGTAAACATAGGAGTGTACGACTACTGCTTGCGACATGTAAACAATAAAAAATCAATTTGGCAGTAAGTATTTTTCCAGGCAAGCATGTAAAGATTACTGTTATTTGTATTGGAATTTTTCCTCCTGCCGACTCGTGACATGCTTTACACCCTTTAGGTAAGCAGGGTCGACGTGGGCAATAAAAAGAGAAAAAGATGTTACTGTGCATGTAACTACGTAAACATAGGTGTGTACGACTACTGGCTTGCGACTGTGAAACAATGAAAACAAATCAAATTTTATTTCAACAATGACAGAACAATGTTGCAAAACATGCATAAAAATTATCAAATTCAGGAAAGAATTTTACAGTTAAATTTGTATCATTCGAAAGGGAATTTTTGAATTTTGAGATGGCGTAAAAGTAAATTTTGTTCAGTAATATTTTTTCCAATGTTATCGGGGCAGAACGTCCAAATTTTGGTTAATTTTTAAGTAATTTAAAGTCTAATTAAAATTTCATAAAAATCTCTCAGAGGTACATCACCTCTAAGATTCATATCATGCAGGATGACATTCTAAAACTGTTTTTTAAATTTGAATAAACTGAAACTCTAATTTCTCCGTTAATTAGCCTTTAATTAAGAAATAAATATTTTTATTATTCTATTTTACTTTCATTTTTCAATAGCTATTATGCATGGCGTTGCTCAGGATTAAAATATTTTCATGTCTAATATTCACCGACCGAAGTGTGATCGTGCCAAATTCGGTAGCTCTACGCCGAATGATCTTTCCGATTCAGCTTCGACACATACACACACACATTCGATTTTATTATTACTAGAAATTAATATTTTTAGATTTACCCGCAAATGTCGATAACACATCTAAGTTTCTTTTCAAACATAGCTGTCGAAATCCTAGTTCGTTCTCAACAATCGTTTGGCGCAGTATGGCTAAATACAATCATCTCATATTCGAATTTTATCCCAAACTTTCGCATGGACTGCTAGTTGTGAGAGGTATCTCTTCACTTGCAGACGTATTCGTGTAGACATCACCTGTGTCACCGATATTCTATCCAAACCAGTGGGAGTGTTCTCCCCTAAACTTTCTCGTATACTTTCCCAAAAAGGAGCCGTTTCCCCTTCCCACGCGTGGTTAAAAAAATTCGAACCTATTGTTACCCAGAATCCAATGACTATCAGAAGGTTTTCATTATAGTGATTGAAAAATATCTAGGCAAAGAATGAAATTCAAAGAGATGCGTAACGATTTTCCTCTCTTACCGGCTCAAGGACAAACTGACGCAATTCGCTACTCCGTAATGAAATTCCTCTCCGTTCTTCCAGTACGCATGCGCGTGGAGATACCGGATTCTCTTCAAAAGTAAATTATACGGACCGACAGACAGTGAACCCTTTGACGGATTTGGCCCAACATTTTATACGGACCTACATTCATGACGATGAAACTGTGTATAAAATTTTATCCATCTGGCTTTTCAAGTTTTTGAGTTATAGCGTTCGCATGACCTCGAACATACAGACAGACAGACTTCCCGCTGACGGTTTTTGTCCAAAATTTGATAGAAACCTACAAATTATGTTTAAAGACCACATACCAAATTTCATCCCCGTAGCTCTAATAGTTTTCGAGTTATCGTGTTCACAGACAGACACATATAATTCCACAATTGTGTTTTTCGGACTCAGGGAGGTCTAAAACGTGGAGATTCGTCAAAATCTCGAGTTAGAATTTTTTGACGATTGCAATACTTTCTCTTTGTATACTTCGTATACGAGAAAGTAAAAAGCATCATACTGGCACGTGATTTTAAGAAATCTCGCAACCCCCTTTATCGCCGCAATAGAATTGGCCCAGAGAGATAAAGGCTAAACGAAGTTTGTCTGCCGTGTTTCCAAATCATTCCGAAAGCTGCAGATAGCGAGCGTTTCTTTCTGCAAGTTAACCAGTTCAAGAAATGAACCACGAAAATATGTATACACAAATGACGTCAAAGATCGGTTTTTAACCGCATTCCTTTGAGGGCTTTTATCGGAGAGTTATTTTTCGCCATTGCATGCGAAGCCAACTGTTGAAAAATTGGGAGATTAAACAGCAATTCCACCTTAATGCGATTCCTTATCTAACCCGTCTCAGCTGGCCTAAGGTCAAAGCCGGAGAAGGTCGGAATTCCGCCCTGGCCAGTGCATTATGCAATCCAAATAAGGCTCTCATCAACCGCTAAAAATGCAACGCAATCTCGCTGGGAAGATGCTGACGACGGAATGCCGTGTAAACTGTGCGAAATGATAAAATTTCCTCCAGAGTGAGTGTTGAAGCTCAAGAATTTGTTATGCTTTCCGATGGAATGCAGCGGATGAACTCTTCTTTTTTGAAATCGGTCTTCTGGATTGTTCGGAAAAGCCAGCACATGGTCTTAACTTAGATAACACCGTTCGTGGCGTCAGTGCAACAGGTATTTCCCCTCAAGGAACGATAAGATAAAGATTTGGAATTATGATAAGGAAAATCAATACTTTATTTTGTGGATGCTAACTGAGAGCAACCACCAACCCAGATAGTGAGGTTGGGCCTTGCACGAAGTGTCCTGGCGTCAATGTCCCGACTAGACCCCTTCCCCTCCCCGGCTAACGATAAGATTTTAAGTGTTGATAAGCGATAGCAAGAATCTTTTTTCGTGGTTGTTGATCTCCAAACTAATCCAACTCATCTAAAAATTTCGAGTCATCCTACTACCTCGATAGTAAGATAGGGTGAAGAGTTTGCATAAAGTTCGTATGCAATTTACAATAGTTGCATCTTTGTAATGCCGCGGTCGAATTTGTAACTTTGTAACGCCGTGGTCCAATTTGTAACTTTGTAATGCGGCGGCCCAATATTACGAGGTCTCTTACTAAAAGCTCTTGTGTGAATTCGAAAAACATGCCATTAATCTATCTAACTGTGTACTATTTCGGACTATATACCATGAGCTTAAGGCAGTATTCACGTAAATTTCGAAATATTCTGAATTATTCCATTAAATACAGCAATTACTAAAATATTCTTACTTGCAAAAAATTGGGAAATACATCTTAGTTTTGTGTAGTTAAAGTTAGTTTGATTAACCCAAAATATTGGCGCAAAAAAAATTTTACACCATGAGAAGAATTTTAGTGCAAATCGCACTCTTTTACGCCTATTACTTGGCTTTATATTTAATTTAAAAATGTGTCAAGGTCTTTCGGTATAACTAATGTGACCATACGTCCCGTTTTTTGGTAGCCTGTCCCGTTACCCCCAAGCACAGCTTCCGGACGTCCAAATGTCCCGTTTTCGGAAAGAGGGCAACCTACGATAACAGTTTCAAACAAGAAGGCGCCAAAAATAAAAAAAAATCCTACGATAATGTCTAGTAGCCCGGCGATGACGGAGCATGAGCTCTCTATACGTGTCACATATATATGTAAGTTGGTCAGAAGCCTCCTATCTCGCACTTAGTTCTAACTTCATTACAACGCATGAAGTGACAAAATGAAACACTGGGAATATTTAAACCGAAAGTCGTTGGGTGTGGAACTGTTCAAACACTTTAACACCAATAACTTAAATATGTGTACGTAGAATACGAACTTTCATATAATTATTGAACATATTATTCTGTGTCTGCCCGACACCCGTGGAAAGGGTCTTTTTTCTTACGGATAAATTGTGGACGAGCTAGAAAACACAGCTGCAAGTCGAAGTTTGTAAAGCAACGTTAATTTCCAAAGTAAATTTTAAAAAATCCTGTCAAGAATTTCATTCTTTTTTTTTTAAATCAACACCAAATCACACTGAAACAAAAATGTGTTCTTCGACAAAATTCCAGATCACATGAATTATTTACTTCCACGTGTCTATCCTTGTTCTTTAAATTAATAGATAAAAAAACTGAAGAAATATGCGTTTTTTTTTTCTTGAAATCGCATAATATTTCCTAAAAATTAGAAAATGTCTCATTTTTTTGGGGGAAATAAATGGTCACTTTAGGTATAGCCTGTATATATATTTCGGTAAGACTTAAGAACATGGTGCGGTTTCTCGCCAAACTGGGAAATTGCACCAACCATCCAAAAAGTCGCCAAATATCCGCCATCTTGGATGGTTTCAAGATGGCGGCGATTCTAATAACAGCCATGGCAAAAAATGTAAATAGTACATAAAATTGGAAATAGTACATAAAATTGCAAATAGTACATAAAATTGGAAATAGTACATAAAATTGGAAATAGTACATAAAATTGCAAATAGTGCATAAAATTGTATGAAATTTAGCATGAATTTTCTCAAATTCTGGCACAAATTAGAAATTCTGGCAAAGTTTTAGGGTTGCCAACAAAATGAAGAAGGTAACCACATTTGCCAAGAAATCAATTTGTGAGGGACAACTTGGCGGACCGCACCATGTTCTTGAAAGCGAACTTCAAGCCTTATTCAGTCGAAACAACTAAGTACCCTGTTACGCAATAAGTATTTAAAATGAATTTACCAATGACCAGAATTCTTTGTTCATAGAAAGAGTCAATGGAAACAATCTGAAATAATGACACAGCTATTCAGTTTAATTTGTTTTTGATTACGAACATCGTATGCTGTATTCTTATTATCTCAAATGATGATGATTTGACGACTACTAGGTTAATTCAGAAACTCTAAAAACATTTATATAAGGAACAATTATTACTGAATTTGTGATGCTTGAGAAATAAAGGACTGAAACACAGGCTCCGAGGGAAATTTTATTATGATGGATATTTTTTGCTGATGACATTACGGCTGAAAGGATGGAACAAGTTTATGAAGAAAGCTCTTCTTTTTGAAAGATAAGTTCATTAATCTTTCATTTCAGTGCGCTTGGAAATTGCTTCTCAGTGTTTGTCGGCCTTCTTTTTCAGTTTTTTCATCATTTCTGAAGTTAATGCACAACTGGAGATATCATTTCTAGCAGTGTATTACTGAAATGACCAAATGTTTTGAACTTTAATCGCATCTCAAATATTGCGGGGAGAAAGCGGTCTTTTGTTTCAATCTGTTTCAGAGAATTAACTGAGACTGTCCAACCTAGCCTCAGATGTATAATCATTTTTAATGCGATGATGCGTTTTACAATCATGTTAAAAGGTATTCTCTTCATAATATTCAGAGTAATCACTATATTGAAAATTGGGGAAGCAAATTTAGAGGAATACCATTTTTAAAAGTTAAATCTAGATAATAATTTCTTAATTTTTATCGATTATATGAATTATTATTAAGTTTTATATAAAAACCAAGACAATCAGGTACCTATTCTCCAAGCTGCAACAAAATAAAAATCTGACACTGACTCTTCTAATGCGAGTCGATTCATCATCAAGATTTTTTTTCAGTTCTAAGAATTTTATTATAAAACATTTCTTCATTCGAGAGTTTTAAGAAGAGTTTAACTAGAGAACATTGAGGGGATGTGCTACATTTACGTAAAACTCTCCAATCTGTGTCAATGGTTCTTTTATTTGTACAGTGTCTCAATCATTTGCAACTTATGACATATCCACGTCAAAAAGACAAAGTAAAAGATATGCTTAAATTATTTTAGATTAATAATAATTGTTTTTAAAAGAACTGAATGTAGGCATTCTGTTAATTTAGTGAGTGAATTTAGAACATGAAATGTTTCTTACATTTTCTCGGTGGGATACGCGAATTTTTCTGTTTCAAATTCACACTTGCAGAAAGTTATTCAACATCTTTTTTTAAAAAAATAAGTCTGAAGCTTATGATGCGTTAGTGTATTTTGTGAAATTTATAATTTCTTTTCAAGAATAATTTTACGATTCAAGGTTTGAGATAACAAGTCGACAATTTATTTGAAACACTATTGGTCCCATCTATGAGAATTGGCAAGAAGTGAACAGAGATACCATAATGCTTATAGTACAATATTTTAAACCTTCTTAGACGTCAAAGGAAATTGGTGTTTCCTTTGACGTCTGGATGGACGTGCGTCGAATCTGTCCGGCTCTATGAAATAAGATATGCGATTAACGCAAGTGAATTTTTCTGTCGGAAGATCGGTTTATACTAATTATATCCGTGATTATGTTATTCTCTAAGACAGGGGTACCCAAACTTTTTTCCCCTGGCGTACCCCTCAATTAGTCTTTTTATTTTCGCGTACCCCTTGATTAGTCTTTTTATTTTCGCGTACCCCTCAATTAGCGTTTTTATTTTCGCGTACCCCTTACAATCATATCCCTCCCCCTCCCACCATTCGTCCATACAAATAAGTTTTTATCAATAATGTTAAGGGCCTATGTAAGCTTAAGAGTCAATTGATTGGAATTTATAACATTTGAAGGACTCGTTTTTGATTTTATATTTTATTCCATTTTTTCAACGTCCAAACAGATGAAATCAGTATTCTACTAATTTCGCATTAACTTATAAGGATAGCTAAAAAGTACACTTCCTTTTGCTTTCTTTTTTTCTTATTTTGAGGGTAGGTTTAGGACTTGCTTAACTTTCAATTTTTCTTTTTGCATGAACTTGGGGAAGAGAAATTCTGTAACATTTTTAATCCCTTATGTTTTCTTGTGTCCGCCATTACCGATTTTAAATTCGCGTACCCCCAGGGGTACGAGATAAGCGTACCACAGGTTGAGAACTTCTGCTCTAAGACACAAATGAACTAAACACGGAACTTTTGTGTTGATTCTGAGGTTTCTTGACTGTGATGCGGATCGTCTTAGAAAAAGGTTCACTAAGTTCTTCATAGATAAGAGGGGAAAGGAATAATTAGTGGATTCCAGAAAAAATATTATTTTTACATCTCCTTGACATTAAGGGCTTAACGTTTTTGAATTAAACTAGCATCTTCAATCCCCCACGGTCACGAAGCTAAGATGCAGAGTCCCAGCTTCGTGACCGGAGGACAACAGGTTCGAAGCCTGGTGCACTTTAAATTCGTTCGAAGGGGAAAAGTGCTTCCGCTGGTGTGGCGGAAAGTTTGGAGAGGGAGAGAGTGTGTTGCTGGCTGATGTATCGTCCTCGTCATCTGACCATGTTTCAAAATGAACTCGCGTAGCTTCAAAACGGGACGTGCAATATACCTGTACGAAAAGTTACAGAAAAAATCTGTATAGCAGTTGGATGAGGAGATCGAAAGCTTAGGCAGTACAAAATTTCTGATATTTAACACTACACCAGTGGGAGGATACTTGATCCCCTACAACAGAGTTCGTGTGCGAAAGGTGTACACACACACGCACGCACGCACACACTCACGCACACACACACACGCACGCACGCTCACACCTCATTCCTTTCAACTGTTTGTAAAGTTACTGTTCTTGTTTTCCCTCATTAGCAATCAGTATAGCCATCATTCATGGGATGGACAGGCGAGTAGAATTATCTACAGGACGATAAGAGATCTAACACATTAGCTACGCGAGTGGGGAGAAACTATAAGAGCTCTGTGGTACCTACGTGTATATAGAGGGAAAATATCTGTTGGTACAAGTATCTGTTCTGCATGTAAGATAAAGTTAAAGAAAGGGAGCAGATTAGCAACATAATAGAATGCGAGGAAAGTTCGAATTACGAGAAGGATATTCAACGCTTAAATTTTTAAAAATATCTTCTTGAGACTTTCTTTTAATTTCTTCTTTTTTTCTTATATAAACTTCTTTAGTTTTTTTAAAATTACTTCTGTTTCAGAACAATTGAACTTTCTATTCAGCAATATTTTTTGGTTTTGATTTTTCTTTTAGACTATAATCAGCAAAATTTTCTTAAGTTTTTTTACACAATTACGCCTTGCAGCTTTGAAAATTCTAAGCCATTAAATGTTTTGCTGATGGTTTAAATAAAAAATATCTCTCGAGGAAACGAGCGAAAACAAGTTACGTATTTTTGACAAAATTTGGATAATGTCGTTTCTTTTCATTCAATGCTGAACTTTTCCAAAGGCATTTTTTGGGGAGAGTGTAAGCAAAGCTATAATTAAATATCCATTAGTTCGTTCACTAGAAAGAAAGTTTATTTTTTTATTTGTAATCAGAAATATCTTGTTTTCACGAAGTTTCGGAAAATCTAACTTTCCGGCCTCCAAGCATGATAATTCTGTCAGCGATTTGGGTTTTTAAGTAAATGTCGGCAAAATATTTAGTTTCGCTTATCCATTAAGTTATCCAACTCATAAGGCAATGATAAACAAATGAGTGATAAATGGTTTTATTTGCGACAGGACTCGATTTCTCGTAGTTTCTTTTCTCTAAATTCAGTTTTGTAAAAGCGGTTTTGTTTCATTTTCAGGTTATTTTGCTTCGTTTCTCAAATCATACTTACTTCATACATATTTCAAGATGGCATAGATATTTTACAACTTTTCTTGCCTGTTGTTTATTCGTTTTCAAATATAGCCACGCGTAGAAATTTATTCAAAACATTTGATATTCGAAATTTTTGATTTCAAAAGCACGCTTAGAAATAGGTAATCGCTTACGTATAAATGGTAATCTTCATTAAATTCAAGTTTTTCATTCTCATTAGTAGTTCTGTGAACAATAGATCTCGCGTCAAAACAAAGAAAAAAAATATCTTCTCTTCATCGAAGTCTTTAACGGAAAAAAAAGATCTTCTCTTTATAGAAGTCTTTAAAGGAAAAAACATCTTCTCTTTATCGAAGTCTTTAAAGGAAAAAAAAGATCTTCTCTTTATCGAAGTCTTTAAAGGGAAAAAAATCTTCTCTTTATAGAAGTCTTTAAAGGAAAAAAAAAGATCTCTTTGTAGAAGTCCTTAAAGGGAAAAAAAGATATTCTCTTTCTCGAAGTCTTTAAAGGAAAAAAAAGATATTCACTTTACCAAAGTCTTTAAAAGTTTAGAAGGACGCGATGGCCTAGTTGTAAGGTGTCAACTTAGGACCGGAGGTCCTATTCCACTGAAGATCCATCGTGTATTTGGCCTGCTGAAAACCAAATCATATGTACGGGGCCAAACGACCTCCCGCTGGTGTAGTGCGGAAGTTTGGAGAGGGGGTGCCAGCTCAGGTGTGGTCCTCGTCATCTGAAAGCGGTTTAAAACTACGAGGTTCGTCCCAAAATAGCCCTCGTGTTGCTTCAAAACAGGAAGATAATATAATTAAACTAAATTAAATTAGTTTAGTAAGTCTTAAATCTCGGTTTCCGTCTACATTTGAAACGGTTGTCATTGGAATTTTAGTTACAAAGTCTGTCTTCCCCTACTTCCAAACAGTTGCAGTTAATAAGTATTGAATTCTGTCAGGGGTCGTAAATGCTGTCGATTTTTAATGATCTTTCGGAGAAAGTCATTGTAAGACGCACAAAACATTTTTTATACGAGCAGAAAAAAATTGTTTAGGTTTAACAAATTGTAGAACAAGAACAAAAGGATCCATCCAAGTAGACTTCATCAAGGGTTATCTGCTTAGGCGTGGATTCAAAAAATTGGAACTTTTTGTGTAAGAAGCTTGACTTTCGGCAGAGGAAGCGAAAATCAAGCGTCATACACAAAAAGTTGAAACTCAAACCAACTCTCTATGTTATTTGGTTGCGGAGATATAAGCGTTTAACTTTAGCGCGAAAAGCGTCATAATTTTTTCCTTTCCCGACACACATTAGACCACTATGGAGAGACGTAAGTCTAAAATAAATGTTACCAGTGGAAGAAAGTTTAAAATGTCTAGTTCTAAAACAAGAGTGTTGAAGTGAAAGATGTACGCAGACAAAGCAAACAGGATAAAAAAAAAGACATAAAATTACGTAATCTGAAAAGCAAACGATTTTTATAGAAACTTACGTTTATTTTATAAAGTATGACATAAAGAAATAAGAAGAGCAAATAAAACGATAGTGCTAATCTTTTCTTCTGATTCCTGGCATTTGTTCTCTACTACCGTCTCTCCTCTTCCTGGGGGAATAATGCACCGAAAGATTACTTCCAAAACTGACCCAAGGTCAATGTCAGAAATTCTGGATTATACCCGTTGTTTTATTTCCTTCCTTAAGGGTCAATAACTGCTTACACTGATAAGTACTTACACATTTGGTCATTTACGAATTTTCGAGTATTTCCGAACCTTTCTGACAAATATTTGCCGAGTTCAATACACCAATATCAAAGACTTTTAGCCCTAAATAGAAAATATGCCGTGATCCGATTATCTCCATTAGCATATGATTAGGTAGCAATTGCGTATTTATTGAGATAATCGAAGAAGGCAAAAAAGAATTTGTTTTTGAGGCTTAAATTCGCAAATTTTGTTTCGATTGTAATTTAAAAAAATGTGACAAATGCTCATCCACATTGAGAACAGATCCATCTGCGGTGGGAAGGCCCGAACTGTCGACAATTTAGTCAGAGTTGTAATGTAAAGGAGTGGTACCCAAGCCCCAAAACTTAAAACAAAGTTAATAATTGTATGTTAACGTAAATGTTTATCCTTTGTAAGCATGTGTTTGTGTTTTTGTGAATGTAATAAAATTATTTTAAAAGAACCAACCGATGACAAAAACATTATTATTTTATTTTCTACTTTGTTTTGATATGATGTAATTTCTCTTTAACTTAATCTCTCATGTGCATATTTAGAAACCTTAAAAATAGCCTTAATGCACTCAGTTTTCACTAAAATTTTGGAAACTACCAAAGATCTTTTTTCCCCTTTAAAGACTTCTATAAAGAGAAGATCTTTTTTTTCCGAAAAAGACTTCTATAAAGAGAAGATATTTTTTTTTCCCTTTAAAGACTTCGATAAAGAGAAGATCATTTTTCCCTTTAAAGACTTCGATAAAGGGAAGATCTTTTTTTCCTTTAAAGAATTCTATAAAATGAAGATCTTTTTCCCTTTAATGACTTCGATAAAGAGCAGATCTTTTTTTCCGTTAAAGACTTCTATAAAGAGAAGATCTTTTTTCCCTTTAGAGACTTAGATAAAGAAAAGATATTTTTTTCCCTTCAGAGACTTCGATAAAGAGAAGATCTTTTTTTCCCTTTAAAGACTTCAATAAAGAGAAGATTTTTTCCCTTTAAAACTATTTTTGTAACCAATGGATGAACCCTTTGCAGTCGTCAGATTTCGCTGATGGGGGTACCAGCAGGTCGGAGCAAATTTAGCGTTTAGCAGCTACTTTTCCGTACGGGATTTAAAGTCAATATATGGATATTAAAATGAACAGAATTTGTTGAAACAGATTTGTTGTGTTTAATAGTAAGGTAGACCGGTGCTAGTTGGGCATAGGGGCACGTTGGGCCAGTCACGATATTTTTAATACTTTTCGGTATTTAACGCTGCCATTCTACAGAAGAGTGCAATCTCCCGCCTTCCTTCATCCACATCAGCGTAATTGTAGAAGTAGCGTTCATTAAAGAACCAGCCAGAATTTTCTAATTTTTGTTAAACTGATTAAATTTCCTCACTTTGAATGTTTTTTTCTTTGCTTATAAATTATAATTTCCATTTTTATAAATAATATTCAGAAAGATAATTCTTCGTTATAACTTTAGGGATCGTTTTCTTATCGAAATGCTTTCCGAATAAATCCCTACACTCATGAGAAACAAAAATGGCGATATGGGGCTAGTTGGGCCATTTCGCATGGGGCACGTTGGCCCGCGCTGCTACACAGGGTTTATCAGCATGTGCGTTATCGAAATAGCTCTGAATATGTAGAATGGAATTGTACCAGATTTATTATGCAATATACTTGTCATGAAAAACCATTCGGACTCAATTTTGATTATAATTACACAATACTATTTGACGATTACCATGAAAGCAGTATATCAGTTTCTATTGAATAGAAATGCACAAAATTTGCATATATTACACATAATGTGGATGATAACACAACTACGTTATTTACATTAATAAAGTATAATAATATAGAAGAATGTTTTGTGTTAGTAGTGGCTCAACTTATCCCGCAGTCGGGGCAGGTTGGGCCAAGCGACTTGGTGTCAATTTGAAGTTTTAAATTAATACTTATAGTTAATATATTCAAATTTTACTAAGGCGAATTATTTCTGAAGGTTCACTAATAGTGTCAGCTTAAAAAAAATTTAAAATTTTGAATTCCCTTTTTTTAAACATTCTTAGAAGAAAAAACTGCCCAACTAGCCCCGGTCTACTCTACTTATAAAACATGAAAACATAAAATTTTAATTTCTGTAATTTTCCAAAGTGAGATATTTAGCAAACACGCCTTATTAGCCTCTCAGAAGAGATCGATAATTATTGATATCTGTAAGTTCACCCAAACACTTGAATGCGGCATCGGGAGGACAATTTTCTTTCATTATCGATAGCCTCTGTCGCCGTGCTGTTCGCCAGGCAATCATGATTGACATCATGCCACTAGGCTGGCGGCACCGACTTCTACGACGACTTGCGAATGCCACCACCGTGGCGACACCGACCGCAAAGGGTTAAACGCCGACTACAACTCAAAAATAGACAGGATCTGCCATCTAATGAGAAAAATTGCTTCGAGAGATTCTGAAAACAATGAAAATCATTTCTTCCAGCATTTATTGCTTGCAATTAACCAGGAAGGAGAGATATAAGCTAATTTCCTACCCGTACGATCTCGGTATTATATTCTCGGTCATACGAAGAAAACGATATTTAATTCAGCTTACAAAATTTTTAATAAAGCGAACTAATTGCAGTATTGTTTTTCTCCGATTTCTATGAAATTTTAAAGAAAAAATTTTTAATTAGAATTGTGATAGTTTGTACGGAAATAAATGTATTTACTAGATAAAGCGGCAACTTTGATCTAGACAAAGGAAATTACGAAATACTATACAAGTTAACAAATATCTTTGCAAATATGATCTTCATCTGTGCAGAAAATCGAGCACGTGTCGAGGAAAAATACTGCTTCCAGTTGGAGCATTTCGTTCAAAAATTGATACATACTTACAATTTTTGGTACAATAACGGTTTGCTAAATTTCATCCATCTAGTTCTTTTTTTGAATTATTGTGTTCGCATTCACTCTGATAAACAGACGAACAGACATTTTTTTTTATTGAGAGAGGTCCGAATCGGGAAAATTTCCCAAAATCTCGAAGTCGATTTTTTTTATTACAATATTTTCAGAAAGTATTCTTCATTTACGAGAATCGTCTCTGCTCTGTATTCTTCATTTCCGAGAATCGTCTCTGCTCTGTATTCTTCATTTACGAGAATCGTATCGGCTCTGTATTCTTCATTTACGAGAATCGTCTCGGCTCTGTATTCCTCATTTACGAGAATCGTCTCTGCTCTGTATTCACTTAAAGTTACAATAAAACCCCGGTTAACTGAAACCAGGGTTAATCGAAACCCGGGTTATCTGAAATCGCAAATCCAAAAAAAATCACGTGCTGTACTGCACGGAAATGCGAGGCTTTTTTGCAACGATATCCCCACTTTTCTCTTTTAAACCTCCGCAAGAAGGTCAGTGATTCATTTTAGAATTCTAAAATTAAAATTAATGAGTATTAACAATATTAATAACAGGCGCATTGCGCCGGAACTCGCTGGTGTGAATATTGCGCCTGACGGAGGGTTAACTTTAACCCTTTGCGGTCGGAAGATTTCGCTGATGGGAGTACCAGCCGGTCGGAGGAAATTTAAAGTTACGTATTTACTTTTCCATACCAGATTTAAAATCAATATATGGATATTAAAACACACAGAATCTGTTGTGTTTAATAATACTTACAATACATTAAAAACATATATTTTTTTTAATTTCTGTAATTTTCCTTCCTACGACGACTTGCGAATACCGCCACTGTGGCTCCATCGACTTCTACGATGACTTTCGAATGCCGCCAAATGCCGCAAAGGAATAATCTATAATTATAAAAGGCAATGTTTGTGTGTGTATGTGCGCGCGTGCGCGCGATGTCCAGACGAATCTATTGCACTCACAGTCATGAAAGTTGGCACGCAGGTAGTCGTAAAGGTGACTTCATGCACCTCGAAGCCCGAATTTAAATATTTATTCTAGAAAATTTTTTATTTAATGTTTTGTGGTTTTTTGGGTGATTTTTGAAACATTTTTTTCCACATTATCGTTTCTGATTTTAGTTCGAAAAAAATCGATGCACCATCGGATATAACAAACAATTTTCGTTCTAATGAAATTTGTTTTGATCTTCAAACGTAATTTACTGAATTTTCAGAAACTTTTAAAAAATAGCCAGTTTTGCCATCGAAATTTCATTTTTGTTTTTAAATTCGTTGCATCCGACGTTCTAATAAAACTATTATTTTCAATTTTTTTTCAGCTTAAAACTGGAACGGTTCTGTCGGATTTATATCAAGAACTGTTAAAATATCTTTTCCCGTTTTTTTAAATTAATTTTTTCCTGGTCAGTTGAAAGATATTTTTCTCTAGCAAACTTCCTCCCGCGACTCTTTCTCAGGAACGTTTCTGGCAATTTCATTAGCTGAAGGTGTTAATGACGTCATAACCTTCAATTGAATGATTTCGATTATTATTTTCGGCAGTATCTTAACGTGTTTATTTGTCTCGCATATTTTGCTTGCTGTATAATAATAATTTTCACGTTGCAATTTTTTAATATTGTTTTGGATTAACGTACTCTGTACTGTTTTCCTACAGTTAAAATGTCATTATCGCGGAAATAAATAAGAGGGAAAATCAATAATGTGTATCCTTTAATATGATTTTGTTTCCAAAACTTTTTCATGTCATTGTGTTTTTTTCTATTTTGTTGAAGTCCTGATTCCACGTGCAACGCCGTGCCGTACCGCTAGTAAAGAATAAAGCGCAGCCTACGAAGACAGTTTTGAATTCGTCTTACGCTCAAAACATTTCAGAATGGCATACTGTAATTAAATACAAAATAGTAATCGATGCTCATGGCTGAACCGAAAACAAATCGTTATCCGAATCGGCTCCCCCCCTTTGGTTCGGTTAACCGTGCTTGTACTGCAACATTGTTAGGTTATCGGCTATGCTCTCAGGCCAGTTGAATTCGATTTATTCTACTATCATTATAACTGTTTTTCATTCTTCTTTAAAATAACAAAAACGTTTCAACATTAATTTCTGGCTTGAAAGGCTCGAAAATTTTGCTACTTTGTAGTCATTCCACTTGTACTTATAGCGTCGACGCGGTCAGCTTATATTTTCGCTAGTTATTTCATTGTAATTTTTATTAAATTATCGAAGCATTGTATTGTTCTTTGTGATTCTTATTGCGGTGAGTACAGCGTAAAGTTAAAGAGTTTTATTTACTTTAGCCTTGAAGTTTACATTCATCACGACGATACAAAGTTTTTATGACCTCAGCCCCCCTGGCCGCTAATTTTTATTAAATTATCGAAAGCATGTATTGTTCTTTGTGATTCTTATTGCCAGGTGATGGTTGGTGGAGTATGAGTTTACCTTTTAGTTTGAAGTTGACATTCATCACGATACAAAGTTTTTTATGACCTCAGCCAGTGGCGAATCTAGATTCGGGTCTGGGGTTTATGGCAAAACTTTGTATCGACGATGAATGTCAAGCTCAAGGCTAAGTAAACAAAACTCTTTATCTTACTGACTTCTTACCTGATAATAAGAATCATAAAAAGTACACATTTCGATAATTTGATAAAATTACAATGAAATAACTAGCTAAAAATGTCTTTGACCACGTCAAAGCTACAGGTACAAGTGAAATGACTACAAAAAGTAGGAAAATTTGGAGACATACAGAAAGTATTGTTGAAACGTTATTATTATTTTTTTTAAAGAGGAAATTAAGAAAAACAGTTATACGATGTTAAATAAAAATCAAGAATTTGGCTTGGCTCTGGGGAGGGGCTGTAGCCTGATAGCCCCCTGATTCGCCACTGATTTCAGCCTCCCCCAGGCCGGAATCTAGATTCGCCACTGTACTGCACTTCCACTTCCACCTCAGGAAAAGAACTTATCTCATTCCAATTCACATTCTTCTCTTCCCTTCATTTTCTTCACAAGAAAAAAGCAACAAACAACTCAATGCGGCTGCGAGCAGTTTCAACCGACCTCTCTTATCACCTCCTTCAATTTTCGGTCAAGCATTTCCGACTCGGATATTGTTTTCACCTCCAGCTCCAAACGTGCAGTCCCAGTGCCTCGCTGTAGATACCATGCAAATATTATGAAATCCAAGAGCTTCAGATACCGCACAACTGTTTTTGAGAGTCAGCCGACCAAGACTTGTTTGTCCAATTTCTGGGTTCTAAAATTGGACTTTGGACGGTTGGGTTTTGAGATAAAGTGTGTCGGCGAGAGAAATCGTAGAAAAAGGAAATGACTTCAGTGAAAGAGGAACACTGTGATAGGGAGAGAAACAGAAAACGTTCCAAAAATGTCCCTATCGACTGAAAAAGGGATTATCGGATTTGCTTTTAGTTTATTTTTGTCCCACACTCAACCGAAAGATAATGAAAGAATATCAAACACGTCACACCCATTATTGATCTCGTTTACATAAACAACGAGAAGAAAAAATAAAATTTAAATATTGAATAAATCAGTAGGAGGTATTTGACATGGATATACAGGTATTCAAAATAATTGTGCCAATTACAAAAGCCTATCTTTTCCATGGAAGCTACAATAGGAAGAAAAAAGAAAAACTGAACACAATGTAGAAAGAAGCTGAAAGTTTTGTTTGCGTACGGAATAATAGACCTATGTGTAGGGTTGCCATATGTCCCGTATATACGGGACAAGGGTTGCCAGATCAAAATAGCAAAATAAGGCCAAACCTTCTTAAAAATAAGGCCAAAAAAAGGCCAAATTTGTCAAATTGATTGAAAACGGTCATTTGCTATTAGAAAAACAGCTATCCTTCATGAAACGAGCCCCACTTTGATTGGCATATGTTCAATGCTTATTATTAAACTAAATTTAAGTGAAAGAAATTTAAAACATCCTTGTTCTATTCAGGATCTATTTCGTTTCACAGCTCATTATATATCAGTTGAAATGCGTAATATCAAAAATTTATTAAAAGACAATAGAATAAGCAATTAAAAATTGTCCTAAAAGTCATTAACGAAACTAAAGCCAAAAAGAGGCCAAAAATAAATTTAAGGTTAATGAAAAATTTCAAAGGCCAAGGGCTTTGAAAAAAAGGCCAAATTTCCATAATTTGGCAACCCTGATTCAGGATCCATTTCGCTTGACAGCTCATTATATATAATTTGAAATGCGTAATATCAAAAATTTATTAAAAAACAATAGAATAAGTAATTAAAAATTGTTCTAAAAGTCATTAACGAAAATAAAGCCAAAAAAGAATTTAAGGCCAAATGAAAATTCCTAAGGCCAAGGGCTTTGAAAAAAGGACAATGAAAATTCCTAAGGACAAAAACTTTGAAAAAAAGTCAAATTTCCATAATTTGGTCTTAAAAATGATTCAGGATCTATTTCGTTTGACAGCTCATTATATATCTTTTGAAATGTGTAATATCAAAAATTTATTAAAACAATAGAATAAGTAATTACAAATTGTTCTAAAAGTCATTAATGAAAATAAAGCTGAAAAAGGCCAATGATGGATTTAAGGCCGAATGAAAATTCCTAAGGCCAAGGGCTTTGAAAAAAAGGCCAAATTTCCATAATTTGGCCTTAAAGAGGCCAATACGGAAATTTGGCAATTCTGGTAACAATAAGGAATTTTCCCAATATGGCAACCCTGTACGCAACTGTCACCGTATTTCACTACTCAGTTCCCGTATTACTATTTGTCCCCTTCGTTTCCCGTTTTCTCCCTAAGATTATTTAGAGAAATATAATGCCAACCAAAACTACGAAGCAACTATGAAATCGAGTATGGAAGAGAAATGGCTGAAGTTTCTTGCAGAATCAAAGCATATCGATCAGAAGTCATGTCTGATGAAGCTCTGCGAATACGTATTTACCATTCCAATTTACAATGCTAATGTGGCAGAATATTTTTTCTAATGTCAACTCAATGGTCGCACGAAAGAAACAAGTTGTCAATAGGGACAATTGAAGCAATTTTGATTTGTCATCATAATTTTAAAATGATTTGCGCCCAATTTTATAATTATGTGGAAAAAGAAAATGATATAATTAAGAGAGTAAAATCAACTTCAAAATATGACTGGGCTAAAAAGGAATGGCCTTGAATCGATTTTATTATTCTATGTGTTCATTTTATTAGATTGCTTAATCTTTATTGATTGGTTTATTTTATTAGAGTAAAATAAACCATTACCTATCCACTTTTGACGTAGACTTACGTCTGTCCATAAATGGTGCGTCGGGAAAAGAAACAATTATGACACTTTTCGCGGTAAAGTTAAACGCTTATAGCTCCGCAACCAAATAACATAGAGGGTTGGTTTTAGGTTTATTTAACAGAGTAAGGTAGACATTGAAGATTGCAAAAAGAAGTTTAGAATTTAAAATTACGGTTTATTCACAGTCGAGCTGCAAAGTTGGTGAAAATAACGAAACATTTTTCATATATGAAGTCACATAGTCACACTAGACTAAAAGTCACTATAGAATATAGAGTTAATAGTCACCTACAGCTACTTTAGTCACGGTTGAGTAAGGTAAGTAAGTCTACGCGCCCCAATCCCAGTAACCGCTTCGCAGAGACAGCCCACTAGACTAATACTCACTATAGACTATAGTGTCTGTCTGTGTGTCTCTGAACACGACAACTCGAAAACTATTATAGCTACGGGGATGAAATTTGGTATGTGGTCTTTACACATAATTTGTAGGTTTCTTTCAAATTTTGGACAACATCCGTCTACGGGAAGTCTGTATGTCCGCGGTCATGTGAACACTATAACTCAAAAACTTGAATAGCTAGATGGATAAAATTTGGTACACAGTTTTATCGTCATGAATGTAGGTCCGTATAAAATGTTGGGCCAAATCCGTCAAAGGTTTGACCATCTGTCGGTCTGTATAATTGCATACTTGTTTACTTTTGAAACGAAAAGGTCGTCTCCACGCGCATGCGTACTGGACGCAATCTTCTGTGCATGATATTCAGCGGCTCCTGCGTGGCGCTTTTTTCTTTCCTTTTGGCTCCTTTTTCTCCCTTTTGGTGAATTCTGATCCTGCTTGGATTATTTTATTTCCGTTTGTTTTGTCGTTCCAACGTGTGCTGGAGAAACTTGTATTCTGGGAATAGAGCAGATTCGAAATTTTTATCACAGCGAGTTTGCGGGGAACTGACTTAATTTCGCTTATTTTTTTTTTATCTCCACTGCGTTAGGGGTTTTAGATTATTTTTTTCCCCCTGCATTGTTAGAAGTATACGAGAAAGTTTAGGGGAGACCACTCCCGCTAGTTTGATAAAGCCATGTACCAAACGTCATCTATCTTACTCGTTGCTTTTTACTTTCTCGTATACGAAGTATACAAGGAATCGATCTCGAAATTTTGATGAATCTCCATGTTTCAGAACCCCCGAATCCGAAAAACACAATTTTGGAATTATGACCGTCTGTCTGTCTGTGAACACGATAACTCAAAAACGGTTAGAGCCAGGGGGCTTTATACAAAATTAGTAGATTTCTTTCAAATTTTGGACGAAATCCGTCTACGGGAAGTCTGTCTGGCTGTCTGTCCGTGTTCATGTGAACACGATAACTCAAAAACTTGAATAGATAGATTGATAAAATTTGGTACACAGTTTTATCATCAGGAATATAGGTCTAAGGGTTGACAGTCGACTGTCTGTCGGTCTGTATAATCGCATACTTATGAACACGATAATTCCTAAACACAATGAATTAGATAACTGAAATTTGGTATGTGGTTTTCGAACCTTAATTGTAGATCTGTGTCCAATTTTGGTTTCAATCGGTTGAAAAAAAGGTGTACAAATTGCATATTTGGTTTCTTCACCATTCTACGACGCAAAAAAGGCGCGTTTTTCTCCACCCGTGTTAGGGAATGACACGTGTTACACAAATACGATTGGCTTAATTTTTCCCACCTGTGTTAGGGCGTATACGATAAAGTTTTTGGGAGACCACTTCCGCTGATTCATATATCATGCTCAGACTTACGAGGACGGTCAGACAGACTTTCCTTCAACGGATTTCAGCCAAAATCTGTGGGAAATCTACAATTTTGGTGTGAAGCTCATGTAAAAAATTTCATCCTTCTGTTCATCCTGCGTTTTTTCAGTTATCGTATTCACAGTCGTAACCCAACCGCATACCTCTGCGACTAATAACTTTACGGTTATTAAAGCAGTTTTGTTGTTGCCCCTGCGACTGATAACTTTACGGTTATTAAAGCAGCTTTGTTGTTGCCCCTGCGACTAATAACTTTACGGTTATTAAAGCAGTTTCGTTGTTGCCCCTGCGATTAATAACTTTACGTTTATTAAAGCAGTTTCGTTGTTGCCCCTGTGATTAATAACTTTACGGTTATTAAAGCAGTTTTGTTGTTGCCCCTGCGACTAATAACTTTACGGTTATAAAAGCAGTTTTGTTGTTCTATATAAGAGCGTATTGACAGACAGACAGTTCCATTTTCTTTTCGGGGGAGGGGCCTCATGGATGTCTAAATCTCGAGATGGAATTTTTGGACAATTTAAAACT
>BGPR01011049.1:0-50126 GCA_013235015.1 Araneus ventricosus | reverse complement strand
ATACAAACCCTATACAAAGTATGAAATTAAATGACATACAAACGTAACGTTAAAACACATTTATCTTCAAAGACTGATAGGTTGCTTAAGAATAGCATTAAAGCTATTTTTGACTACGATGTGCAAAAGACAAGTCGAAAAAGAAAATCAAAGAATATAAATATATTCTATGAAGAAAAGGTATTTCTGGTACTATATGGAAAGCACGTATTATCCCCTGATGCGCATTAAATCTAAAGGGTATTAATAAAACCTATTAAACGCATTGAGAAAAAAATGATGTGGAAGAAGTGAGATCTCTCGGCCATATACTTAAAGCTCTCTGCAAAATTGAAAAAGAATAAGAAAAGAAAATGGCAAAAATATTCTTTGAACGACTAAGAGCTAAAGTATGAAGCTGACTGTCTAATCAAGAGCTTTTGAAACTATGGCTTCCAATTGCTTAATTTCCTCAGTGTTGAGTTTAGTTATTTAAACCAGCGTCCCATTTTTGAAACTCCACGAAGGTTATTTTGGGATGGACCTCGTAAGTTTGAGCTATGTAGCCCACAATGGCGTACATACCTAAAATGTCACCCAGGGCAAATACCAAAATTGCGCCTTTTTTCATATTTGAAAGGTGATTCTAATTTTTTTTTCTGAAACTTATTTTTTCTAAACGGTTATTTTTTAGTAAGAAAAGGCCCTTACTGTTCTTAAAAGTAAGCAGAACCTAGCTATCAAATTTCAGAAGTCAAATATCGCGCTCCTTAATACTTTTTCCATTTCTATTTCGTCAAATGTTTTTCATTCCAGTTATCTTCCTTCTCTTTAAAGAGGTTTTCGCATTTTATTTTTCAATTTTGAAATGATCGTCGTAATGTTGTTTTTCATTCTTTCTTACTTCCTTGTCTTGTGGTTCATTCTTAGATCCCAGCAAACTTATAGCGTACAATCAGTAAAAAAAAAAATCATTTCATGTTTGAATGTATTTGAAAGTAGCTAAATATTACCGTTCAAAAATGAGGTGAAAGTATGAGATAAATATGCTGATTGTTTGCAGCAAAGTGGAATTTTATAAATTTATATTTACTCACTTTAATCAGTGCAAAACTGAAATTAACAAAAATCGCAATAAGGAATTCATGCGCATTTAGAATTAAAGTAAAAAAAAAGAACTAAAGTAATATAACAAACTAAAATAAGAAATAATATAATAATTACAATTTTTTTCAGACTTAGCGCATTTTGCAAAAAAGGGGGAGAGAAAAGCAATCTGATGGCAAAGTTATACACCTCTTTGTTTGAACACGACTGGTAAGATCAGGCTTCTACTCTATACTGCGTACTAATGATTTCTGCATATTTTAAATTAGGAACTAATTTTCAATAGTTTAAAAATACTTAGTAAATAAAAAAAATATTATTAGATTTTTGACTTCAAATTATCTTTTATAAAGAAATTTTAATTTAGAAATTATTGATTTTAAACTAACAATAATTAAGAATTTTTAAAACGATTTTCACAGTTATTTTTGCTACGTCTATTACTCTCATTTATAAGGATTTAGAGACTCGACTGAACATGAAAAAAATAATTGAAAGCTCTAGGTTAAAATAAATACATATATCGAGATAAAGGTATTATTTATAGATATTAATAAAACTACTTGTAATAAAATTGGCTCTTCTGGTTTTATTTCGAGCGAAATGATCAATGACGTCTTCCACAATATTGGTATGGCCTTCAAATGACATGAAGACGCTCACGGACAGGCAGAAAACAGAATTTCTTTGATGGATATAGTCCAAAATTTGCTAGATTCTCAAATTTGGTGTTGAGATCTCATCCTTCGTTTCATTCCTCTAGCTGTTTAGTATTTTGAATTATGATGTTCATAAACACGTGGACAGACAGGCATAATTTCCATTTTTTCTTTTTTTTTCAGTAGGAGGAAGAGGGAGACCATGGGAGCTTTAAAACGTGGCGATTCTTCAAAGTCTAGAGGTCGAACATTTTAACAATTACAATGCTTTCTTTTTGTACATTACGAATTCGAGAAAGAAAGAAAAAAAATGTTTAATTTATGGTATTATACCTACCTATAAGTGAACTGTGGTGCTTTTCATTGTTAATATACTTACTGAAGCTCTTTGAGAAGATATATTCATTCAAACTTCATACATTTCATTCTGAGCGGCTTAAGCTACCCTCTAAAGCAGAGCTTCTTTACGACCGTAAATGCATCGCAGAATAATATTGCGGTTGCTTAAATTTTGCAATCCATTCTTTTTAGACTTATCCGCATTTAGAAGTAAAATCTGTTGAAAAAATTATATAGAATGCAAAAAGAAAAAAACAATTATTATTGAAATCAAATTTATGCACTATAATTTTTAAACTAATTTTTTAAATTTATCATTAATTATTTCTTGATTTTCCTTTATTATTCATTCAGCTCATGAAACATTTTTCCGCAGTCATAAAACGATCCTTAATCCCTATATCGCGGTGCTGCCTCTGAGACAGTTCTCTTCTGAGTTTTATGCCTTACTGAGAAAAACGAAGTTTTGATATCACATTGCAAATGTGCATGATCAAGTAGACGTAATCGGTACGAAGTGATTTTATAGTTCCCGAGGGAGGAAAAGCTCTCTGAGAAGACAGTGGATAGGGAAAATTCCTCTGAAGTAACCTTGAGGTTTTTCCCAGCTTTTCGGCTCAGCTGAAAGCGTCAAAAGTTAGTTTAATTGATGGATTCGGATATTGCATGCAAAACTAAATAAGTAAGTGATTAAATTTATAGACTGAAAAAAGATAGGGGTGCTGCAGTTCTGCAGCCCCTACATACGAGCCGCCCCTGTGCGGTAGATTTCAAAGGTAAAGGCATCATTCCAAACTTTATCGAATAGATGGCTTAAACTCGACATTTAAATTAAAAATTAAAGCACTACAATTGAAGTGATTTGTCTAAAATTTATATTTGGAAAGATTTTGCAAAATGTTTCTTTTTGTATTCTCATTATTGAAATAAATGAAAAGATATACATTATTGACATCATATTTCAAGAGAACTTCATGAATGGGCATGGTAATATCATTTCTGAGAATTAATTATTATCATGATCATGAAAATAACCTTCAAAATCACTTTTTATAACAATATACAAAAGAAAGAAAGTGCATGGAAGAAGATTTGTTACTTTATTTGAGAATCATTTTATTGGAAGAAATCTGCTGTAAACGTAGTAGAACGTTTGACATATATTTTTCTCAATGTGAATATTACTTTCTTTTTTAATTCTATCGCATTTTAAATGTAAATTATTTCAGAAAAATCTTACTATTTCAAGGAAAATTAATTAAATTGCATGATTTCAATGTCAATTTATGATTTTGTTGCAGAGCATGAAATCTCCGCAAATGTTAATTCATATCAAAATCACCCCGGCTTAGCGCGAAGTCGTCCGGTGCCTTTTAGTGACAGTCGCGGCGACAGCTCGAGTGCTGAGTCCGGAGTCCTAATGGCCATCACCGGCCGCGGCCCAACCGGTGTAGTGGAAGGAGACCGATAGTAGGAGGCACGCACTATCATCGGCAGAAGGCAAGCCCCAACTATTATTGTACTCACCAGGAAAGAGAGAACCCGTTTACTTACCCGGCGGCTTCTCATCGTACTCGTGGTACCCCTCAGTGGGACTCCGAAAATGTTAAATCTCGCATCATCAAGGCATCAAGTCACCCACTTCAGTTTGAAAGCAATTTCACTTTCTCTCAGGGATCTCATATCAAAACACATACAATACTTCCTTTCTAAAATGCTTGAACATGTACTAAATATAAGAATTACAAACACACAAAAAGTGAATGCCATATTTAATTAATTATTATAGGTTGAGTATTGATATTTAATGATTTGACAGTAAAGGCAAACTGTAATGTGTTTGTTGACAGTAAAATTCATTGGTGACAATAATCTAACTCAGCGAGGAAAGAAAACGCTTCACATTTCGTGAGAAACTGAATTTCTATTCATTATGTATTTGTTCTCGATAATCATTTGAGAAATTGCTTTCATTTATCTTGATTTCAGTGTCCATACGGTCTGATAAAGTCTACTTGCATGCATTTGCAAAGCTTTATGCAATCTTTTCTCTCTCACTTTCAGTATTTATCAGCCTAATTTATGCGTTTCGCAAAACAACTGCATCTGGTTTGTACGAAATAAAATTTAAAATAAACCACTACTGTATTTTGAGCATATATGCAAATATTCAGGATTAAAAACAGTGTAAAGACAGCAAAAAAAAAAGAGAGCGAACTTACATCTTTCAAAGCCGCTGGTCCCCTTTTCCACAACGCGGAAAAAAGGAAGCATTTATTTTCCGTGCTTCACTTTCTGTTTATTGAAACAAAGACTGATACTTTGGAATACTAGGAAATACTTTTCTGCTATTTATTTGTCACGAATTCCCGAAGTAGCTGATATCTAATCAGTATGAATCAGATATCTCGAAAAACCACGAGAACCCTATGGAACTTTCGTCTGAATTCCCTTATCTTCCACTCCCCAGGACACAAATCTTTGAAATGGATATCCCTTTGAAGCGAGTTTCCACTTTCAGTCATAGATGAGTTTTAGTCATCAAATCTCTGTAACATAATACTATATTTGTAGTATGGATTCATTATATTTAGAGATTACGTGCAAGATATCTGAAAGCTGAGTGCTTGCTGGACACACGTCTGAATCCATCTGAAATCTCGACGACCAGCCATATTTATGGTTAGGAACAAATTTTCAACAATCCCAGAATTCCCATGCACACTTTCACCGTGCGTCACTAACCACATCCGGTCATTTGACGATCAGTTTTCATCTGCACATCTGTAAAACGCTTGGGAAGGTAATTAGCATACTACCTTCCCACCTGCGGAGGTTCGCTGAACGACTTCGTTACAGACCAAATGGGATTAGAATCAGAAGCAAGTTTAACCATAATCCAATGACAAGCACGAAACCTTAGCTGTGTCCATCCTTTTGCAAACTTCTAAACCACACCAGCTATATAGAAGACCTTTCGACCCTTACTGATTTAATATGCACCAGACACGTGTACACGGCTGGTGTTTGGTGGAATGTGTTTCGAACCCGCTACCCTCCGGCCTCAGTGCCCCGACCCTGCCAACAGGACATCACGGCGTTTTCAGGTCTTGGAAAACTCTGCTAGAGTGTTTCTGTTTTATTCCTCAATATTAGTTAACTTCAACAGATTTACCGAATCACTCTCTTATTCAAAAACATACCTCAACCTAAATTTCGTTTTATTAATAACTCATATTAAACTTCCATTTCTTATTTTCTTACTATGTACATATTTATTTTTTTTATTTGGTTCTCGGATCATCTATTGTTATTAAAGCCTCTTTGGTCGAAATTATCTATTGTTATTAAGCCCTTCCTTTTCGTCATCTATTGTTATTAACCCCTTATCTATGTGTGCTCGCATGTCTATGCGACGAAGAAAAATTGTGATCGTTGAGTGAACTTCGTCATTTACTCATAGCGTCTCGCTATATATCGGCAGATTTTGACATTGTTACAGAGCAACAAATACCGCAATAAATAGATTTAATGTGGTGTTTTGAGCTGTGATGATCAAGAAAGATTGTAAAGCTTTCAGTATGCGTTTAAAACTTTTTAAACATTTTTTTAGCCAATCATTAATAATTATTTTATGGCAGATATTTATCTTAAATATCTCAAAGCATCAGATTTGAAAATGAAATATAGTCATCAGAGAGATTTTGCTTAATTTTGGGAAGACATAAGGGGAAAACTGTGAGATCAGTGAACGGATGTCAGCATGTGGGACCACCAGGTCAACAAACTGCCCTGCTGACAAAAACATTTATGTATTTCGACCAGATAGAATATATATTGACTTTCAGCAAGTCAAAACCCTTTGGGGTTGGAAATTCAAAAAAGATCCGTCCGGGCGGGCTGTCACAGTAAACGAAAACCTACTTGCATATTACAAAGTAATAACTAAATCAATCCTCACCAGTTAGTCCTCAGCTAAATGATGCTTCAATCAGAGAATTTAAAAAAGTCGTTCAACACGTTGCTCTTTGTATATGTGACTACGAGACAAAAAGTCTGCACAAAAATGGGGATGGAAAACCTTTTAATTCTGATTCGGTTTTGCTTGATAGATAACTCAATTTACACGTGTCTGTCATCTTAATTGTCTTAGAATCTGGGACCGGCAAGACCAGGGAGGAGGTCTTCTTGTCTCGAATGAATGAAGAGAGCAACCAGATAAAGAGTTCAGAATGAATGCAAATGAACTAACCGCGCATGAATAACCGATTACAAGCCGCGTACTCGCAGCAGTGGATTTTACCAACGGCAACAGATCCAGTACCGTGCCAACAAACCTTTGGAGTACTTAAAGTAAGTGTTCAAAGGATTTGCCATCTGAAGCGATACCCGCTTCGCATGTTGTTATTCATACAACTAGCTTCTTATGCTGTTGTAAATTTGTATTTAGCATACGGGAGAGGAAAGGGGCCAAAAGTCAGTATTGGAACAAGATAAATTGCTGTCATTCTTTCGCCTCCCTCATCCATTTGGCTTTAGCAAGTGAAACAAAAGCATAAATGTTTTGTCTACGTGGCGCCCAAAACTAGAGGCTTAGGCATTTATACCCTCATTTCGCTCCTACTGGGACTTCAATAAAGTTTGAAAATGTGCCGGTACGGAATGTGGGTGGCGAAATGCAGGTTGCTGTAATCGTCTCCTAACAGAAATCAAATACAAACTTGATTCTCAAACGATTCATGCCGCAGGTTTTTTTACGCACACCAATACAATATTAAGTGTGTTTAGTTTCGTCAAAATAGAAATGTCGGAAATATCTTTCTCAGAGTATCCGTATACTTCTTTTTGTACCCTGACTCCTCTGTGAAGGCAGCTGACAGCATGAAAATAGAATAAAAATTCGAAATTTCTGTGACAGTTTGTTTTTTGCAATCTGAAATGTAAAGTTTGAAAATGTGCTGGTGCGGAATGTAGGTTGCGAAATGCAGGTTGCTATAATCGTCTCCTAACAGAAGTCAAATACAAACTTGATTCTCAAACGATTCATGCCGCAGGTTTTTTTACGCGCATCAATACAATCTTAATTGTGTTTAGTTTCGTCAAAATAGAAATGTCAAAATATCTTTCGTAGAGAATCCGGATACTTCTTTTTGCACCCTGACTCCTCTGTGAAGGCAGCTGACAACATGAAAATAGAATAAATATTCGAAATTTCTGTGATATAATTTTTTTTTACTTGTAGGTTCGATAAATTAATTTTTAGGTATAAACACTGGTGTGAAATCAGTTGCATATTTAATTTGTGAAATGTATGATGTTTTCATAATTTCAATTCATCCCTTCCCTCGTTCAAAATAATAAAAGAATGCTTGTTACCGAATAACTTAAAGTTATGTGACGTCGAGTAGATTTTTCCTTTTTAGTTCCTAATCAGTGGCAAGATTTTGCTTCGTTTTTGTGTTTTGTTAAATAAATAATTAATACTAGTACTATGCAACTTAGGACTCTAGGAATTTGAAAAACGTATGAAAAATAATAATAAGATTAATTTGTTCTTATTATTTTTTACCCCAAATTAGAGACAATATTTATATGCATTATATTTCCCAGTTTTTAAAAAATCATTTTGCAACCAAATAGATACATTTCAATTATTCTTATCAATTAATCCCAGAAATGTTTTATCCAACACACGTATTGGCTCCATCTATTGTTACTGACAGTAAACGAAAACTCTAACTTGCATTGTGATAAAATAATTAACGTTGGGATGTAATGAAATAATATTAAGTCGCTTCCAGTCAGTCCTTTCAGCTAAATGATGTATCAATTGAGAATTTAAAAAAGTGTTCAACACGTTGCTATTGTTCTGAAGGCACAGAATTAGTTCAATTATATTTCCGACCTTAATTCTGTATAGTTAGTTCAAAATCCGAATGCAGTTCCTGATCTTCAATAAGAGTTTCTGGTCGTCAAATGAGGGACAGAATGGAGACGATGATAGGGAGGGTAAACAAGGGATCATTTCTCAATAAAATATTATTTTGCATTTAAAATGTGTAACTATTTTATCTAGGGACTGAAATAATATAATTTCAACAATGAACACATTTTGCAGTTATAATTTTATGTTTCATTTCAAATTTCTGTTAATTTCAAGTTTTACTAAAGTTAAGTAATTTCATCGTAAAATCATGACATAGATAAGCCATATAGAAAATATCATGGGTTTTCATAAAATCCATTTCCATTTTTGTAACCTTATTGTTTATAATACCTTTCCGCTACCACTTGCTTATTACTTTTATTAATTTGAAATATCAATCGAGGGTAGCAGAGGCGCTGTCAGAAATTTTTGATGGGGGTGCTCAAGTAAGGGATGTGGGCGGCATTAGGTCAAAGGAAATGAATCATTTGAAAATTTGTCCATGTCTTAAAAATAAACTTATCTTGGTTAAACATCATAATAAAACTACAATTTTATTTTATATTTTGTTATTTATTGGTTTTATTTAACATTTCGATATTTAAACAATGCTATCGTTTAATAATAACATAATCACAAAATGAAATATTTACGAGTGTAATTCGATTTTTTTTTGGCAAAAAAATATTCTGTAAAGCAATGTTCCTTAATACTTTGTAGTCTAAAGTAATCTTCACAAATTAATTCACAATCTTTTTAACCCTATAATATATAAATCAAATTCTGTTCGCTTCAATATATGCATTAAGAAAATTTTCCTTTAAACTATGCCATAATAAAATTATAAATCGGAGCATGATTCATAAATTTAATTAACTCTTTTATTAGAAAATAATAAAAAATGAATTCAATTAAGTTTTAAGATAGGATTTTGAGTTTTAAAATTGTTGAAATAATTTTGTTTTAAAATTGAAATTTTTTGCAAAATTTCAATTTATGTTTGAAATTTGAAAACTAAATACAATGCTCACCGATATTTATTTCCTAAATCGATTTGCCCCACCTGTATGCATTTAGTAAAAATAAATGCTCAAAAATAGTGGTTTTAAGAAGAGTTTTACTCGTTTACTACTGTTCAAACAATAAAATTTTAATTTCTTGAAATTGCCCAATTGAAAAATAAATGTAGATTATAGGGTTAGGGTTTCAATTATGAAACTGAGTCTCCTAGATCTTCTGGCAGCCAGTCTATCGATGATTACTGCTACATCAATGTCTCTACTTCGATGGATCGACATCGTCGACAATCCCGTTAATCGATCTTCACCCATTGTTGACCTTAGGTAAGTTTTAGTTCTTCGCAAAGTGCTAAAACTTCTCTCCGAAGTTGCTGTCGTTACGGGCAGTACCCCAAAAATGTTTAGAAGCTTGGAAATATTTGGGGAAAGAAGCTTTATTTCAGGTTCATTTAGAGCTTCGACTGCTGTCTTCGGCCTTTGGTTTGGCTCAACCTTCTGCCATTCTTCCATAATCCATTTCTTTTTCCAAAGTTCAAACTCTCCTTTCACAATATCAACATCACTATCGATATCTGAGGAATACAATGATGTCACGTCCATGACATCCTCAAATTGTTTTTCGCAGCATCTAAAGGGTAAAATATATTCCCAAAAATGCCGCAATTTCAAAGCCATTTTGAAATCGACAGTTCAATTCCTCAATTAAAGTATCCGAATAAGGAATAAAAACAGAAACTCTATAATAATCTTCTACATTATCTATCCATAAGTTTGCCTTGGTAATTTCAATTCGAAATTGTTTTCTTCGCTTAGTCTCCGTGCTCTTTAATAAATGGTTGAGAATTCGTTTTTAGCATCATTTCTGATTTCTTCGCAGCATTTTTTATATCTTTAATTAAATTTATCACCTGAATAATCTCGACAGAATTTAACTAAAGTTGTTTTGAGGCAGATAATAAAAGACAACTTGCTTTATGCATGCACAAAAGCGACATTATGAATTGTGTATCACAAATGGCTGTAAGGAAAGATTCTGCCTTGAGCGATGTGTCCCTATCTTTTTTTTCAGAAATAATTTCTAAGACTAAAAGTATTCCAGGATGCAGTTCTAAAAAGATATTTACTGCTTCATGGCGTTGCACCCAACGAGTAGCACACAAAGATTTCAAACGAGAGTGTGATGTTTTGGGGCACGCTTCTTCAATGCTTGTCTGTAATTTGTGCGTTCTTTTGGCGGAGGAATTGAAAAAAGAACAAATTTCTTTTATCGTTCCTTGCGTATTTCGAATGGCACGAATTTCGCATGCTTCGTTGACAACTAAATTTAGCGTATAACTTGCACAGTGCATAAGACTGTAGGACAAATCTTTTTTTATAATCAATCTCCTCTCGTGTGATCGCTCATTGCAGCACATCCGTCGTAGCCTTGTCCTCTCATCTTTGTTTTATCTACTCCTTTTTACTTTCTCGTATACGAAGTATACAAAGAGAAAGTATTGTAATCGTCAAAAAATTCGAACTCGAGATTTTGACGAATCTCCACGTTTTAGACCTCCCTCAGTCCGAAAAACACAATTTTGGAATTATGTCTGTCTGTGTGTCTGTGAACACGATAACTCAAAAACTATTAGAGCTACGGGGATGAAATTTGGTATGTGGTCTTTAAATATAATTTGTAGGTTTCTATTAAATTTTGGACAAAATCCGCCCACGGGAAGTCTGTCTGTCTGTCCGCTCTCATGTGAACACTATAACTCAAAAACTTGAATAGCTAGATGAATACAATTTGGTACACAATTTTATCATCATGAATGTAGGTCCGTATAAAAATTTGGGCCAAATCCGTCAAAGGGTTGACTGTCTGTCGGTCTGTATAATCGCATACTTGTAAAAATTATATCTCCTAAATCTTTTGGCTTAGATAAATAAAAATTGGTATGACGATTGATAATATTAATTATAGATCTGTGCTCAAATTTCGTTTGTATCAGTAAAGAAAAAGGCGTTCAAATTGCATAATTAATTTTTTTAATCCGATTCTCCATACGCATGCGTACTGGTAGCAATCTCTGTGCACGCGGAAGGATTACGTCACTTTGTCCTTGTTTTACTTGCGTACTGAAAGCAATCTCTGCGCATGCGCAAGCTAACGAACGAGCTCTTCTCCTGTTTTCTCCTCTTGCATTGGCTACAGTTTGATAGAAAATAAATATTGCTAAATTTTAATACATACACATCTCTTTCAATACGATTCTTCACCTAAATATTTTACTATCACTATAATCTACAATGAAAAACCTTCTGATAGTCATTGAATTCTAGGTTCAAATTTTTTATCCACGCAGGGGGAAGGGAAATGACAAATGTTTGAGAAGTATACGAGAAAGTTTAGGGGAGGTCACTCCCGCAGGTTTGTCTAATTCCCTTAAAATAACGTTGGCAATTTTTAAGGCAGTGCCGTCTGTGATTTTAAGAAATCCGAAAATTTTTTTAAATAACTTTCCATCCAGTATGTAACCAAGAGAAATACTTAATTGTTCTTCCACAGAGCAATCAGTTGTCCATTTACTAGAATACTGAAGAATTCTGCTTTAGCCACTTCTTTTACTATTTGCCTCTTGCAGTAACTCACCGATTTCCTCTATTATAGAGTTTTGGGTCTCCGGGCTTATGTTTCCAGGATGATCTTTAGATGTTTTTTTTTTAAATTTCATCTCCAGCATCAATTTGGAAGCGCAATGCTGTTTTGAAATTTCCCTCATTTTCTTTACTGTCTTCTTTAAGAATTCCAGAATCGCGATGTCCTCGCAAGGAAATTTCTTACCGAGTGCAAAATATTACAGTCTTTATTATGGATGCTAGAATATCTCTGTTCTTTGATACCTCTTTGGTACGTTAATCATTACACGATTTATTACACTAGTTAAAAGTTTAAAAGTTTAAAGTTACACAGTTTAAAAAATGTGCACAGTCATGGACGGCATTTTGGTGGATTTTAGAATTTTGATGCTTCAGATAGTCTTCAATTGCAGTTCTATATTTCTTGCTGGGCTTTGAAATAAAAGTCTGTTGTGCATTGAGGCCAGGGGCAAATATTACGCAGAACTTGCAATATGCTCCTTCCTCTTTTTCACTATACGCAAGCCATTTAAAGCGATTTAGCCAATTAAATTAAAAATTCCTATTATCTTTAGATGATTGTGGAAATTTATATTCTATTCCAGGCTGCCAAAACCCCTCTTCAATTAATTGTTTGTTCATAGCGTCATCCACTACTGTATCTGTACCACGGAATAGTGCAACATCTCTGTTTTTTAAAGCACTTGAGAAAATGTTACTTTCTGGCACAATTAAAGCAAGGGATTTTTGAGTAGTGAATGCTGTACTGTCGACAACTTCTTCAGGGGGTGCTAACTGAGATGTTACGGCAGGAGTCTATTTTTCATTGTCTACTTCCACAGTATCGTCATTCAAAGATAAATTAACTGTTGCAGAATCTTTTTTAAAAAATAATTCTATGTTCTGTGTATTTTTAGCACTTTTCTCTATTACCAGTTTTTTTTTTTTTTTTTGCACGTGTCTATAATGGCTGCCTGGGAGCTTTTTCTTTTCTTTATCTGCCTCCATTTGCTTGAATTTACTTTTTGTACAATATTTTCCCTATCAAATGAAGAAAATATGCACTTGCTTTTTGCAAATAAAACTTTTATGTCCCCCCCCCCCAAAGGAAAATCGTTAACGCTAATCGTTTTTAAAAGCGCTATTCAATGCAAATTACAAGTTTTAAGAATAATTTCCTTAAAATTTTGTTTCTTTAATAATTGATTTCACTAAATTATAAGCAAATTAAACTTTTCTTATCTAATTTAAAAACAGATTTTAATTCAACAAATGATCTCTCTTTAAAAATTAAACACTTCCTTTTTTTAAAAATTAAAATCAAAATTCAACAATATCAGAAACAAAAATATTGGTAAAACATAAAACATTTTGATTAAAACGTTGATTGGGATTGTTGTATCAAAAAGGAATCAACTTAAAATTTTCTGACGTAAATGTATGTTGATAGAAAAACATGGATGTTTCTTACTGCAACAAAAGATCCCAAGATTCAATCACACAAATTTATTTACATCTTAATCCAATTACAAATTTGTGGGTGCAAGCAACAATATCGAAATTATACGTAGATGTCACAATATTAATACTTCAATAATTAATTCATAACATATCTACTTGGTATTCGCGTAAAAAAACTAAGAACAGGCTTTCAAACATCAATACTTAAACGAAATGAACAATTTTTTTCATCATTGCCATCCATTCCAAGAATTACACAGCTGCATGCTTATATAACTTTAAGAACGAACCTTCTCGTAAAAGGAACTATCTCGAACTTTTTAAACATCTAGAATATTCTAGAGGTAATGAGGGCAGATTTCAGTGAATTATCCCTGAAAGAAGTTCAGCTTATAGCTTGCATAGAGGGTAAAATCAAAGGCCGTGCAGGTAGATCATTATTTTTCAGAAAACAAAAACGAAAGTGAAAAATAAAATGAAAAGGTGATGAAGTTAAAATGAACCAGCGGGAGTGGTCTCCCCTAAACTTTCTCGTATACTCCTAACACATGTAGAGAAAACTAGAATAATAAAAGACGTCAAATAAACTTCCGTCGCAAGTAAACCAAAGTTGGAACCACGCGTGGTTTGAAGGATCAAAACAAATTCAAATCCTCTGCTCATTCTTTTGCGCAACAGGACCCGGCGAGACTCCCTAAATGTTTGCTTCCTTACAAAATCACTCCAGAATTTGTTTTTGGCAAACTGCCAAGTTTCGGAGCGTCCCTTCCTTGCACAGGCATTGCCACTAGTAGGCATGCGCAGGGAGTTAGTTTCAAAACTGAACAAGTATGCGATTATACAGACAGACAGACAGACAGACAGTCAACCCTTTGACGGATTTGGCCCAAAATTTTATACGTACCTACATTCATGACGATAAAACTGTGTATAAAATTTTATCCATCTGGCTTTTCAAGTTTTTGAGTTATAGCGTTCGCATGACCTCGAACATACAGACAGACAGACAGACTTCCCGTTGACGGATTTTGTCCAAAATTTGATAGAAACCTACAAATTATGTTTAAAGACCACATACCAAATTTCATCCCCGTAGCTCTAATAGTTTTCGAGTTATCGTGTTCACAGACACACACACAGACACACATACAGACACACACACAGACACACACACAGACAGACATAATTCCAAAATTGTGTTTTTCGGAATCAGGGAGGTCTAAAACGTGGAGATTCGTCAAAATCTCGAGTTCGAATTTTTTGACGATTACAATACTTTCTCTTTGTATACGAGAAAGTAAAAATGGAGTGAAAGTGAACGTGTGTTGAACAACATCACAGGGATCCAGTGGCGAATCTAGGATTCGGGTCTGGGGGGGGAGCTGAGGTCATAAAAATTTTGTATCGTCGTGACGAATGTCAAACCTCAAGGCTAAAGTAAACCAAAACTCTTTACTTTACAGACTTGACTCACCTGACAATAAGAATCATAAAGAACAATACAATACTTTCTATAATTTAATAAAAATTACAATGAAATAACTAGCCAAAAAATGTCTTCGACCGCGTCAAAGCTACAAGTACAAGTGGAATGACTACAAAAATAGGAAAATTTTCGAGCCTGTCAAGCCAGAAAGCAATGTTGAAACGTTTTTATTATTTTTTTAAAGAGAAAAATTAAGAAAAAACAGTTTTAATGATTTTAAATAATATCAAGAATTCTGGCTGGCTCTGGGGGGGCTGTAGCCCGATAGCCCCCCCCCCTGGATTCGCCACTGCAGGGATATAATGAAAAAAATACGTACCTTAAATTACTAAAATTGAGAAGAAACTTCAGCTAGCTTCGATCATCAAATGTGTTTAAATTTCTAAACGATTCTTAAGAAAAGAAAAGAAAAACAAAGTAAAGATCAAGTTCAATCTAGAATATTCATCAGGGTCTCGTATTTCTTTTTGTACAACACATTCTTATGGAATGATACGAATTCGTTTCCGTTTCCTGCGTTTGCATGAGCTTCATTTCTTTGTTTATATTCTGGGAAAGAAAATTTTTCATCATAATTGTTTTATTTTCTTAAATGGTAGTAAATATACTTTGTGTGCCCCTTCTTTTCTTCTTACAATACGAATAAAATTTTATTTTGGGGATATTCTGAAAATTATCTATTTTAGATATTTGAGATTTAAATTCTTGTTCGTGTTTATGTTAAATTCACCTTAAGTTTATTTAAATTCTAAGGTAATTTTTTTAAAAACATATATTTATGAAATATATAAAGCTAATCTTAAAAAATCTAGGGCTCAAAAATAAACAAAAAATGAGCTGTCGAACTTTAAAACACTGTTGTTAATATTTTACAGAATAGTAAGGAAAAAGTTGGGAGGAAATTGAGGTGCGAGAGGGCGCCGCTGAGGATATCAGGGGGTGATCGAGCACCCCAGCACCCCCTGGCTACGCCCCTGGAGGGAGGGATTCCTTCATTCAATACACAGGATAGCCGACTCAACCTCTTGGTTTTAGTGTGCAGGTTGACTCTCCGGTGGGAGAAGATAAGATCGCACTGTTTTAAGGAGGTCATTTTTCCATATTCTTTTCTCGTCAATAATAATAAACAGTGCCGGAATCCACTACACCCTTCTTAATTAGTTGGAAAAAGCTTCTCTGAACTGTTATTTTCGTTGTTTGTCCTTGCAGACACACTCACAAAAAGCTACCCTCTGAATGTGATATTTGAAAAATGAAGAATTGAACATTATAAACTTTCTTTATTTTTCTGCGATGGCAAGATCATCGTATCTATTAAGTATGTAATGTAACCTGTTAGCATATGCTAACAAGTAACAAATGATCAAATGTGTTAAGATAATTTCTATCTCTCTGTCTTTGTTTCAGTACAAATACAAGTAAATATACGAATCTTCGAGGATAAATCATTTTTTTTTTCGCTTCTTCATCATAATTGATCACTGACAACCGGCCGCATGAATTGCAGAACACTTTCAAAAATAACTGGAGTTACGTAGTATTATGCATGGATTGCTATGAATCCTCAACACTTTGAAATACATTTCACCCAATAAAGCGCTTCACGCTGGTTTCTGTATTGTGTTTTTGTAGTGCCTTTGCATCTCTTCTATCTCTTATGGATGTCGTTTCCTGTCATGCTTCCCTATACAGATGTGATATAAATTGAAGTTCTTTTGCTTCCCAAAATGTTTTCGAGGAGTTTTCAGACATCTTGTATAGTTGAAAACTTAACAGAAATGTAAGGCGTAATCAGTTATTCGACACTGTCTTTCCAAGCCAATTAAACAGAAGACAAGGATGTATACATACTTCACCCTCGTGATATAAACTGTCAAGAGAGGTCAATACGAAAAAAATTAAAATTAAAAGAAAGCATTGCCTTTTCACTCTCAGACGGAAGCTCGACATCTCCCCAAGTTGTTGCGTCCCGTGATCGGAAAATCCTGGAAACTCTGAGGACATGCCCTCAGGGCAATTTGTATTTGTTGTCAGCATGATAAATCGCTTTATATTTTGACCATGTTGCATTTATTGATAGCATGGCAAATCACATCGCTTTTCTGAGGAACGTTGAGGGAAGATAGCTTCCCTTTATCTCACCATTGTGAGTATGTTTTGGAGTGGTTCAATAAATGATTGAGGACGGTTTTAGATCTATTTCATCGTTCTGCTGTATCATTCCAATTTAATGCGCATATTTTAAAAACAACATTTTTACTTTTTTAAATTCTGGACAACCTTTCCCCTCTAACCTATGTTAAAGATACGAAATTTAGCAATATAACATAGATATCAACTTATTCCTTCATAGATTCAGTGTGATAGCAAAATAAGACTCGCATGTTAATTAAATTTTTGAAGGGAAAAAAAAGACTGGGTTTAGCATTTTATTCAACGTGCCTTATTCTAATAATATATGGAATTGTAAAATAATAAAAATAAATTCAAATTAATCAACTTTTTTACACTCGAGATTAAGTAGTGAATGATCTTTTAACAAATTCATAAAGCTCAGAATTAGATTTCATGGTTTGTAAAGTTAACTTGATACAACATAGATGGCAGCCCTATGGAATTTACAGTTAAGAAACCATTGATTAAAAAATATTTATTCTGTTTGCCCAACTTATGAATAATTTTCATGAGCACAGTCAGTGTGATTACAAACACCTGGCATTTATTGAACTTCAATCTCTATTAAATAAATTTGTGACTGTTGCTGATATGAACAATCGTGACCTGGAAATTCTACAGCTAATGTAATTTAGAAGCCATAACAGACTGAAATTTAATGATAAAATAAATCTGGCCCATTTTCAAAAGTAAAAATAGTTCAGATTGAATAAATTCACAACTCTCTCGCTTTCTTTTTCCCTATATTTAGTGATTTTTCACCTTGCTTTAATCTTTTGTCCATCAATGCATTAAGTTGTCCTCTTAGTTTATTGATAAGTACAGGATATTATGAATGCAAAAGAAAACTTCTAATGAGTTGATACTTAAGCTTGGAATAAGCCAATCTGCCTTGTATTCGGTAGTGCAAGCGGACAGTTTTTTTCTTTTTTAAAACATTTCAAAGATAATCAATCGAACTTGCATTTGCCATCTAGTGGAAACATAAATCTGCTCAAAGTACATAATCCATCCTCTCTGTCTGATAACAAGGGTTAACTCCTACTCTCCGATTTCCGTTAACAAGAGTTGAGTCATCTCCCCCACTTTCAATATTTACGTCGATGGTATTGTAGCACTCCGCTCATGTTCACTCACAGAGAGGCGCAAGCGAGTGACGTATCTTAACACTCCGCCATTCAACCAATCGCATAAGGCGAACTCGCCGATGTATTTCCTGTCTCGGAGAGTCCCACCCAGCGACAAGGCGCGATGTTGATCGTTGAAGAATAAAAGATATATTTTTTATATAATTGAATCGAGTGATCCTTCTAAACCCTTCTGATGAATTCTCATTAATACACTTATTATGGATAAGACAATCGATCCTCGACAGTATCTTCCAGACATCGCGTGCTATGGTATGTTTACTGGCAGGAGACATGGTTGAATTCACATTGTACCTTCTATAAGATCCTATTGCATCAGAATTTAGTCAACACATCGAAACACTCGGGTTTTGACTTATCGGAAAGGAAAGCACGATTACTGCAAATAAAGATCAAGTAGTGTTTTTCAATAAGATAAGAATCCTTGGCTTTAAATTTGCTTGGGGAGGAAGTACTGCCAATTTATTTTCAGGTGTGGACGATTTTCAGTTAAGATGACACCCGGATTTTACCCTCAACTACACTAGAACCATGCCAATAAAGTGATAAGATTTTCTGAACTTCAATCTAGGATATTTTAGATACTTGAATGGAGGACGGAAGTGTGAATATGGGACAGAGAGAGAAAAACCGTATTGTCTCGGCTAATCAGAAATTAATATTTAAATTCTAATTATTCCTTTTTTTAAATTTTTCAGTGTGGACTATTTAATTATAATGAGAGAAATAATTTCAAAAAAAGCCAGAGGAAACAGTATATATCCTAGAAGAAAAGAAACAGAAAGAAATTGAAAGAATCTAAATTTCTGACTTTTTCTAATGATTAAGAATGGGTTATGAAATTCTGTTCCCCCAAAAGGAACATAAAAACACTGTTTGTTTCCTTTTTACACATCATTTTACGCATACACTAAGCGATTTTGAGCAGGTTCGAACTATTCTGAGCAGCAGGGGAAAACAGCTCGAAGCTTTCTTTGGGCTTAAGTTGAAAAGGAAACAACAATAGATTTTCACAACCAAACTACGGTTATAAAATGTGATTTACAAATGGTTTTGCATCTTTGAATTGATAAAGTGATCGGCAGATCAATAAGGAAAGGTCTGAAAATGTTGCGAAAAAGATAAAATAAATTTTTGATATAATTGCAGAGAGTGATGTAGCTCTACACCTCCAATGAATAGAGTTAGTAGAAAAGCATTTTAAAGTGGAATCTGAAGAAAATATCTCAACTGCATTTTTTTGACAAGAAAGCCAGCACATTTGATTAAAAAATGCATTGATTACATATACAGAGGGTATTTACACATTTATAGAACGATTTCGTCAAAGAATTTTTAAAAAATAAATGTTTTGGAATTAAAAATTCTGGCAACAGTTTATTATTTGAAATGAGAAATAACGTCTGCTACTTTTAAATTTATTCTTCTTTCAAAATGCCGCATATAAACAAGCTATAGATTGAAGGATATGTTTTTGCGCTTTCCGAAGAGAAATATTCCTATTCCATAATTCAAAAACGTTGTGAAATGCATGGTATTAAAATTTCTAAGGGCAAAATAAGCAACATTAATAATTGGAAAGGGAAAAAACCGTCAACCATTACTTCTACATGGAAAGAAGACTCCAAACGAATACATGAAAAAGGTACAGTCACGGAAAAAAAGGGATCCACCCAGAATTATTCCACCGCTAATCATTGCTTCTTAAAACTAAAGATACCGTTTTACAGGAAATAATGTATACTAAAGGATTCTAAGGTTGAAATTCTCTTAAGGGGTCATCTACATAATTAAAATGGCACTAACTTTAAAATTCTCAATGGCAACACCCTTTTTTGATGCCATAAATAAATTTCTCATGAAAAAATACCCCAAGATATTAATTTTGGTTAATATATCATTAATGGATTGGAAGATATTTGACATTTTGTGTTCTCGACAGAAAAGGGGTCGTTTCCACATTTACTCACTAAAGTTCTCTGCTTTCCTTTAAATGTAGGTAGTAGCATTCTAAATTATTTCGCACTTTAAATGTTATTTTCAAAGTAATGATCTACATTTTCCAATCGGTAAAACTTTATTCGTAAAAAAAAAATCGATTAATATTACACCACTTTAATTTATAAAGGTTTAATAATGCATATAAATAGTTAAAATCTTTATATATTTAAGTTTGAAAAATAAAGTGGTGTAATGATTATATTTAATAATAAAAACGTTTTCGAAATATAAGACGCCCCCTTAAGTGCATCGTTTTACAGCGAAAATTGAAAATTTAATGTAACTTCAAAACTTCTCGTACGAATATGCTGAAATTTTGCATAGGCTTATCAAATGGCCACCTGATTCGATTACTGTTAAAATTTATAAGTGTTGCTATTCAAAACTTTAAAAACTAAAAAGTGAAAGTGCGAAATGTGCAGAATAATTCACACTACTACATTAAAAAAATTCTAGGTAGATAGTTACATTATTCCTCAATATATCAATAAAAACTCAAATCTTATTTTAACATTAGAAACTCAAAATTTCATTTGCTTATAATTTCGAAACCAAAACTTCTGGGATGATGAAACTTGGTATTCCAGCATAAATTTTTATGCAGATTCGAAATATTTTACGAAAAATATGCGTTTCCATTGGAAATTTTGAAGTTAGTGAAATTATAAATATATAGACGACCCCCTTTTGAACTTTTTAGACATGGAATATATTAGTAGACGTTATTTCCTGAAAATTGGTACCTTTTGTTTTAAGATAAAATGATTAGCGGCGGAATAATGCTGGGTGGATCCTTTTTTTTCCGCGACTGTACATACTGTTTCAAATATTTCTAAAATGAAATCGCTAGTAACAAAAGAAAATCCGCCGACGCATAAATCAATTGCAAAGTATTTAAATACATCTGTAACAACAATAAATAAAATAATAAACCAAGATTTACAACTGAAAGAAGCTAAAAAACCATAATGTTCACCAGCTTTTGCCTAGGCATGTGGATAACACAGAACAGTTTGTAGAACCTTGTAAGAAAACTATTTAACAGGAGATAAATGGAAATACATTGTGACCCTTGATGAAGCATGGGTTTACCTAAATGACTGCAACAAAAATAGGTCTATTTACTATCGAAAACGATGAGAAAAAAACGTACAAACCTGGTTCCGTCAATGCTAAGAAAGTTTCAGTAAGGGGTTTATGATTGTCGCAGGGTTCTCCTACAATGGGAAATTAAAAATAAGAAGAGTAGAAAAAAATGTTAAAATCAACTCAACATACTATCAAGACGAAGTTTTACGTCTGATATTACAGAAGAAACTCCATTTCTTTATCCCAATGAATTTCAAAGAGTGAAACTTCATCAAGACAAAGCTACACATCCTACTTCGAAAAGTACCACTGCATTCCTTGAAAAAATGAAGACTGATACAGGTATTGCATATATACCTTTTCAACAGATTCCTACGAAATCCTTTGACGTTTCACCTATGGAATATTGTGCCTTTGGTCTGTTGAAAAGAGCTCTTTCTAAGCGCAAACTCACTACGATAGATGGACTCTGGAAAGTAGTGGAAGAGGAATGGAAATCAATACCCCTGCAAATTTTACGAAAAGCCCTGCTATAATAGAAATCACGATGCAGACGTATAGTCCAGAAAAAAGGCTATCAGATCGAACATTTAAAAAAAATAGTCTTTAAATAGTCTCTTTTTAAACATCAATTAAACGGCCCCGAAATCGTTCTAAAAATGTTTAAACACCCTCTGTTTTGTTATATTAACGTCCCATTTTGAAGGAACAATTGATTACATAAAAAGTCTTTATATTCAATGAATTAATAAATTTAATTAAAAAGAGCTTTTCAAAACTCTTATTCGTGTACTAAACGGCAGAAAGTTTTTCATTTTAATTATTCTCTGTCTATTAACCTTGAAATCCATTGTTTCTCAAATCCACTACCAAGTGGCGCCACCGGTATGGAATCAAAATGTAATTTAATAAAAGGTTAACTGCTAGTTAAGTTCTGAAAATATTAAAATAGTGTATTGTCATCGAAAATACACAAGTGTACAAATAAACTGTGTCACATCAGGAAGTAGGTCAAAAATTGATTTGAAAATTCCGTCGTTGCAAACATGAAACAAATCAAGTTAAATAAAAGTGTTTGAAAAGATGCAATTCATGAAATAATTGCTATGGTGGTGCAGCACTACAGCTCCAATGTACTAGACGCCACTGAGCAGAATTAGTAGAAGAGTGATGTAATGAGGCATCTGAACAAAATATCCCAACTATAATTTTTTTCAACCTAGCCAGAGCAGTTGGTCAAAAAACGTATTGATTAAATAAAAAGACTCTAAATTCATTGGATTGAAAGGTACTCAATTCATAACGGAATCACTGAAAAAAAGTAATTTATCCGTGATTCTGTTATGAATTGCTTATGAATCCTTTATTTAATTTAATTATTCCTTTGGATGCATTTCTCTTTTATGAGAAAAAAAACCACAATCTTTTTTTGTATGGTTCTTACTGAGATTCTACAACAAATGAAAAATATAATATTATCTCACTAATCATCTAATGTTATTCACAATGCGGTATCCACAATTTTCATTTTATTTGCAAGATTATTTTCGAAAAAAGATACTATGAAAAAAAGTAATAATGATCGTTCGAACAAGTTCTCTAAAGGTATTACATCATTTTTCACATTTTCAACAGCTACACATACAACAGAACAGCCTTTTCGAGATCCGTAATTATTACAGACAGTTTCTAAAAATGCTTTGTATTTCAACTGAAAATATTATACGTACTCAACATTTATTTTTATGACTAGCTGCGTAGCCCGGCATTGCACGGGCTATCTCGAATAATGCGTCATTCCCTGGCGAAGAGAAGAAGTGAGGTTACGTGACACATGCCCAACATTCTCTCCTAAATAAAATCAGTAGCAAGTATACAAATGACAAATTAAACAAATGTAGCTACCATTTATTTGAACTGAAGTATATACGTATAAAGCAGGATGCGCTGCATACATGAAATCTCAAAGTAAAACCTCACGGAAAACAACATTTTTAGTAAAAACCCTATTTCAGCGATTTAATTTTCCTGTTTCTTTGTATCGATTACCAAAACCCGCACACAACGCCTTGATGTTGTTCTTGAAAAAGCAACATAGAACATTTCATGTAAAAATACTGGCTGAGGCAAATATATCCCTACTTTTCGAAGACTATCCTTGAAATTTGTTTATTCATTGCAATACCACAGAGAAGAAGTAACGGAAAAAGTGTATACACTATATAAAAAGGCTGTAGCATTTATTACAATTAAGAGAGCATTTATTTAATAAATTAATTAATCGATTAAAAACAGTTTTTAAAAATACCCTGAAGAGCAACGTGCAACTTTCTTAGTGTTCTAAGATTAATTTTTTAAAATTTCGATTCAATATTTTTAAAAAATTATTTTCTGAACTGTGATGTTGACGAGATCCATTGTTTTACAAACTCACTACCAGGTGGTACCATTCGTACGGAATCAAAATTGAATTTAATTAATGATGAACTGATAATTAAGTTCCTAAAATATAAAAATAGTGTATTGTCATCGAAAATGCACATATGTACCAAAAACTCTGGCACCTCAAGAAGTAGGTCAAAAATCGATTTCAAAATTCCATCGTTGCAAACATGAAACAAATGTAATTAAATAAATAAGTTTAAAAAACAATGAAAGAATAGTTGTAGGGGGGAAACTCTTCCAACAGTGACGATTGAATTAGAGTCCTATCTAGAAGCTACTGTTAGGTTAATCGGAGACGGACTTCGTAATTTTAAACAGAGATCAGGTAACGACGACAACACCTAAGCCAGAAGCCTTCTCACCAGGCTTCCACACCATACCAGCGGCAGGACGCCAGACCCCGATGGATTTAGCATGAACCAGACTTGTACACGGCGAATTTTAGATGAAATCCCGAGATCTCCGCAAGAAGTCCCATGCTGATACCGAATAACAACCAGCCCGCGCTGGTAAGGTCACGGCTTCGGGACAGAAGGGTTTCAAGTTTGAAACCCGATACCACCCAAGATCAGCTATGCTTGGGAGGAGTGAGAGGGAATGTTTAAGTTTGGTGCTGGAGTACCAGCTCAGGTGTTGTCTTCATCATCCGACCACGGTTCAAAACGACGAGGTCCGTCCCAAAATAGCCTTCGTGTTGCTTCAAAACGGGGTGTTAATTTAATTAAACTAAATAAATTAAGACGAGAATCTGCCATCAGATTGTGAAGTTTAAGCTGTTAGTCCCAATAAGTCAGAGGTCGAAAGGGAAAACTCAATTAAATTTTCTGCAGTGAAGGGATTTATTAATGCGAAAAATATAAATTAAATTTTAGGCTTATCATACAACTGAAAGAAAAGAGTTTCTATCTATGTTCTTATTATTTTTATTACGCCTCAAAATTTTTTTTAATTGTTTCAATGCCTGAACCGTGGGGTAAAAAAATATTGAAAAAATACTTCAAGAAGTTGAGAATGTTAAGCCTCCGAAATTTATATTCTGTTTCTTCTTTCGGACGGATGCACATTATTGTATTCAAAAAGTACAATAATGAGTGGGAAAATGTCTGTGAATGAAACCCCGAAGAATAGCAATAGGTTTGAAATCTGAAGTCAAAGTTGGCAGGTAGAAGACGGAAGCTCAAAATTCTTCAACGAGCAAACGTGGCACGAATCTCTCAATTCGATTTCATGGCTTGTGAAGTTAACTTGATACAACATAGATGGCAGCACGATGGAATTTACAGTTAAGAAATCAATGATTTAAAAATTTATTTATTTTGTTTGCCCAACTAATGAATAATTTTCATGAATATAGTCAGTGTGCTTACAAACATCCGATATTTATTGAATTTCAGCCTCTATTACATAAATTTTAGACGGGAATTTAAAGTTAAGTAAAAAAAATCAGGCCCAATTTCAAAAATATAAATACGTAATTCAGATTGAAAAAGATTGCAAATAATTTGAGAAACATAAATAAACCCTGCATTTGTGGTATATTTTCTTATTTATTTATTTTTGTTCCTTTACTACTGGCGAACTATTTCTTCTTGCAAAAGAAATCGTTTAAAATTTCTTTATATAAACTAATAAACGAAAGTTAATAAAATGCTGCTAGAAAGAATAACTTATTTTTATATTGATTTTTTTCTAGCTGCTTTTTATTTCATCTTGTAGAGCTTTCGTTTATTCATTATTTTCACCATGCAAATTGGATTTCTGCATTAATATCGTTGAAGTAGTTTTAAATTCTTTCTTGCATTTCTCACCTTTATTTCGAATCGGACATTTTTTGAAATTGTAAACAGTGCATTTGAATGTCAAATACTTTTGATGGACCATTCGTTGTATCACTATGCATGTATCAATTTATTAATATTTTATTTCATATTTAGTAAATAAATTCAAATGCGCAAGGGAATTTGCATTTTATTAAGCAGAATGTACTCATACTAGCATACTTTACGACAGCACTCTTTCAATTGTGATTCGTGACCTCCGTGAGATCGGTCGGAACAAATGCGGTTGAGAAAATTTGCACATTCACACAGTCTTTCAAATTTTTCAGTATTTATAAGCAGAACAGATTAAAGATATAATTTTTGCTTTAAATATTTCATTAAAATGTGCTGAAAAATCCTTTAAACCTATTTTTAATTATAATTAATAAATACTTTAATTTTTAGCTGTTTCCAAATACAGAGTCGTGACGAAATTTTCAAATAAAAATTTTATTGCTATTCCCTCCCCCCTTTTTTTAATCTGGAAAAGTTTAAGGACGCCTGCAGTCTAAAAATACCAGACAAATCCACGCTATTGATAAGAAGAACGGTCTGAAAGACTTCGGAAGGAAACAGACAATTCTTCTAAAATCACCCGCATTCTTTTGGGCTTGGCTTTGCGCAAGTTTTGAGACAAGATTCTTCGCCAGAGGAGGTCAGGTCTTTGAACTCCGAGTCCCTATCTCTCTACAGAGGGGAAAAAAGAGGGGGAGAAGCTTGGCCGTCTGTTGTTTCCACGGGTCTCCAATCTATCTAACGAGAAAATGAGAACAAGTGTCAAATTTTGAGAATTACCTCATCATAGTTTTCTCACGTACTGATTTTGACTTAGGATAGATCCTTCGGTTGTCAGAGATGCGAGCAATCAAAACTTACTTTATTACCCCTCTTGGCAATTAATGGTCGTTTGGGAAGAACGCAATTCCGAGAAAGCACCCTAAGAGGCCCCACCGCCTCGGGCGTAGCGTACCTTTTACAGCTCGATTCGGCTTTACTACACTGGTCTTGTTTTCCCACTCAAGATCTCTAAACTGCGTAGATTGATCAAAGGTTAAAAAATGTTTTTTAGTGACGCTATATTAAATGGTATATCGTCACTGTTATGCCCAAATGTCGTATGTCAAATTTGCCAAAACATTTTATTGTTGCTTGCGTAGGTTAGCTACATTTGCATTAAATTATTGTATGTTGTCACACACAGGACATATGTCGTTAGTGGTTCCAGCTGTTACATTAAAATTTCGTATGTTTTGGTGTGTGTGGTTTATGACATATGACATTTTGATATAACAACGACGATATATATGTATACTTCTGAGCTTACAATTCAGAATAGATTTTGAAATCGGTGTGATAAAAATGTAAATTCAAGCAAATTTTTGTAAGCTTACTTAGACAATAATAATCGTCATCATACTCTTTCGAATCGAATACAATAAGACCTTTTTAATATGCCGCTCAGGGGATATATCGAAAGCAACGTATTAATGAGAAAAACGTGTTTTCGAATCTTAGTTCCAAATGTGATGAACTACTTACTTTATCCGTACAATATAATGGTGTAGCCCTACTTTTTATTATAATTTCCTAATCATTTTATTATGTTTATAATTTCATGCAATATTAATAAAATTTAAAATTTTCAGAATTCCAGTTTTTTAAACGACAATATGACACGAACAACATGTAATGATAATTATAAAACTTTTATTGTAATAATCCTTCTTAAGTAACCATATTGAGTTTTTTTCTTTTTGAATTTTTATCAAGAACATATAACAAAATTCAATTCTCATTATTGGATTCAATTCTCATTATTTAGGATATTTTAGATAACTTTATTATAATCGCTAGAAATTAAAATGATTATCTTTGCTGTAATAATAATTCTTGGAGTTTTTCTTTCTTTTTATGGAAGTTTGTAAAGAAGTACTCACATTTTAGTTTTGTTTTGGAAAAAACCTGTTTCGATTGTTGTGACGTTTGATTTCGGGTTTCTAGTTAAACAAGTTTGAATTGAATTTATATTCTTTAAAAAATTATTATGGTTATGCTAAACTATATAAAATTATATAAAAACTATATATAAAAACTATTATGGTTTTATGCGATGCACAGTTGAATACCTACGACGTTATAAAGATTTTTTTTTAAATGCTGAAATGAGTCGGTTTTAGGCATATTAATGTTCGGTTTTGAAACAATTCGAGAGCTATTTTGGAACAGACCTCATAATTTTAAGCCGCTGCCAGATGACGAAGACGACATATGAGCTGGCACCTCCCTGTCCAAACTTCCGCACCACTTCAGCGGGAGCGCATTTTGCCCACGTCGGGTCTAGCAGGCACCAGGCTCTCAAACGCGGTGGATCTTCAGTGGAAGCGGGTTTCGTGCCTGGAGCCCTCCGAAGCCGAGACCTTACACTAAGCCATCGTGGCCCTATAGGGAATGACGCGATACGTCATGTTAAAGAGATTCACTTTAATACAGTTTCGACAGAAAGAAATTATCAATATTTGTCTTATTGCCGGAAACTCTGTTCAGACATCCTTTCATTTATGCATTACAGGTTTATTCAATTCACACTGAGGCAATCCACCAAACTTTTCTGTATATGTATCAATTTTAATATACACGCAGTGGCAAATCCGGGGGGGGGCTATGGGGTTGCAGCCCCTCCCAGAGCTAAACCAGAATTCTTGATTTTATTTTAAATCACTACAACTCTTTGTTCTTAATTTCCCTTTCTTGAAAAAATAATAAGAACATGACAACATTGCTTTCTGGCTTGACAGGCTCGAAAATTGTCCTACTTTTCTAGTCATTCCATTTGTACTTGTAGAGTTGACACGGTCGGAAACATTTTTTGGCTACTTATTTCATTGTATTTTTTATTAAATTATCGAAAGTATTGTAGTGTTCTTTATGATTCTTATTGTCAGGTGAGTAAAGTCTGTAAAGTTAAAGTATTTTGGTTTGTATAAGCCATGAGATTTGATATTCGTCACGACGATACAAAATTTTTATAACCTCAGCCCCTCCCAGACCCAAATCCTGGATTCGCCAATGTATACGCGTATTATTTTTTAAATTCAGTAACTAAAGCAAGCAATATTGTCCTTGCTTTTTAATAAGTTAATCCAATAGCTTAAAACTTCTAATTTGATAGTTATGTAAAGTCTGAACAAGAGAGGTATTTATTAGCTTTCATTTTATCTGAAATAAAGCAAATAATAAGAAAACTCAAAAATCAGTTTCTCTGGTGCTACGTCTTCTGTACAGCAAAATAAATAAGCTGCAATATATATTTAAACAAAGATATCTTATCAGCTTGTGGGATGAGATTCTCTGGGTCTTTTATCGGTCCAATTGCTCTTCTGTCGATATCGAAATTGGCTAAATAAGGTCAAATAGATGCCACCGAGACAGTCAGACGCTGACAGAAGGTTCAGCTTATTCAACAGAGTTCGTGTTGAAGTCTAGCTTTTTAAAAATTTGTTTATACAGTATGACAAGTCTTCCATACAAAGTCAATTTTAAAATATTTCCTTAATATGCGCACACATCCGAATTTTTCCTTTTAAGCTAATGAGTTCAAGATATCACGAAGGATGTGAAGATTTACCCTTCTGAAACAGTACTGATTGTCCATTTTAGTTAAATACCGCCGGTTATCCTTATGATTATCCGTTTAAACCAGATTTAACAATACCTCAATATTAAATATTATTTAGATTGATCAAAAAATTGAACCAAATTTTTGTTTCAGTACCAATTTTATTCTGTTTTTGAATATTTAGGTTTATATTATGATGTTCGTAAAAAGTATTAATATGATCAGTTTTTAAAAAAATATTCTTAATTTGTTCATCAATTTTTTCTCTCTGTTTTTAGTTATAAGGGGAGTTTGGTTTTCTGGAGAAAATTGATAAACAAGTGTAGCCTTTTTAGGCTACACTTGTTTGTCAATTTTGATTTATGATGATTGACTATTTTTTAAACAGTCAATCATCCAATTGAAACGTCTAATGATGTTTCTATAATTGATGCATTTTACAACTTGATGACAGATTGATATTCTGCTTATAATTGGAAGTCATTCGTAATTGACAATATTTATTTTGCAAGAGAACGCTTCAAAAAAATTTCATTTTTACTGATAAGTCATAATGGTGAAACAACTCTCATTACTTTAATTTATTCTGATGCGCATTTGAAATCCGTTCAGCGTAACTTATTTTGATCTTGTCACAATTTTACAAGCATGCCAAACATTTGCATTTTGTATCCAGTGCTTATACACGAGTCACCCTTGTCTAGAAGTTTAGAAAGTGGGATGCCGTCTCAGGGTTCGTCCTCATCATCTGAGCACAGTACGAAATGGCGAGATCTATCTCAAAATCTCTCTCGCTCATGTAGCTTCAAGATGGGAAGTTTAGAAAATCAAATCCCATTAAATTTCACTGAAATTTTCATCCCTTAAATATTGAAGGAAGAGAATCTTAATTTTGTCATTTCAATGCTTTTCTATCAAGAACCCCCTTTTTTCCCCCTCTCAAGTAAATAATTCCTCAATAAATCATTTTTTAGATTGAACTGAAGAGATTCTTTTGAATGCTGATTAGGATGTGCACGAGATTGAAATGAACATTTCCCCGTCAGGCAAAACTGCCCTTATGCATGTCAGAATAAATCCTAAAAAATTGCTCATTTTAGCTTCCTTAAATGCCAACGCTATTCAGATGTAGTAGAGTTGAATTTAGTTATATTAACGTTGTGTTTCGAAATAACACGAGGGCTATTTTGGGACGTACCTCGTCATTTTGAACCGCGGACAGATGACGAGGACGACACCTGAGCTGGTACCGCGCCCCCCTCTCCAAGCTTCCGCACCATACTAACGGGAGGAAGTTTGGCCCCCTACGTATGATTTAAAGGACAACAGGCCCAATATACGACGGATCTTCAGTGAATCGGGTTTCGAACCTGGAAACACTGCGGCTCCCAGGCCGACGCCTTACCAGTAGGCCACCGCGGCCAGATGTTGTAGCGACTGCAATAAAATATTCAAGCTAACAAAATGAAATGTGAATTGGCTCTCCAATAGCGTTATTTAGATACAATGTTTGCAAATAGTAGGTATAAATACGTTGAAAGAGACGATAATTTTTATTTATGTACAACGCTGCTCTTGTTCATACAATGTAATTCCACATCATAACAACAAGAGGACCGCTAACCCGCGGAAATAGCTTGTAGACTAACTTCCATCCCGCATAATTCGTAGCTGGAGGGTTAACTAATCAGATTGATTAACCAAGCAGTGGCGTAACTGGCGCCCGAAGCATAATACGATTTTTTGTCCCCCACCAGTCGTCATTAGTGGTTTAGAAGTGTCAATGCCTTTCACTTTAAAAAGTCATCGAAACGACCAATGTTTTGTCCCCGTGGCTCCCCTAAAACTGGCTCACGGGGCCTCTTGCCGCCGGTCGCTACGCCACTGTAACCAAATGAATGGATTAATTATCATATTCGCCGGGAAATTCACATATAAATACTAAATGCATGTAATGGGATTTGTCTTCTCAATAATAGAGAGGAAAAATCTTTTTTTAATTGTTCTTTTTATTGAAGTGTCCTCATTTTTATCGAGAAGAAGATCAAATGCTTTGAAACTACTTATCTGATAGCAGTGATCTGTTTCTAGAGCTACTCAGAGATTTATCCTAGCAGGTTGGTATTTTTTCAGTAAAAGACGGAAATTCATTACAGATAGAAAAAGGTGATAAGTGCTTTCATACACGTGTTTGACAGGAAAACCTTTTAATTGTTGTTCCCGGCACTTACGGAGCTGTTTAAAAAATATTGCGGTTGCAGAAATTTACAGAAAAATATCACTTTAATAAAAAAAAATCCGTCATTACATCCTCTAATAAAGACAACCGTTAAAAGCATTTGGCAATAAATATGCCATTCTACTTATTGTACCATCTATTGAAAGGAGTCGCAGCTACTACATATCGCTAGGTTTAAGTAGCGTTATCAGAGTTATTATTTCCATTAAAAGCAATACCTTGGAAGTCGAATATTTCCAAACCTTTGCCGAAAGATAGGCATTTCGGTTACTACGTCTTGCTGCTACCGTGAAAGATAAGGTGAGTGACATGAGGAGGAGGTTAATTAATGATACAGGAAGAACTTCTCAAAAATCTTTTCTTTTTTTCAAATGAATTTTGGTGGAAGATGGAAATTCTAGAAAGTTTGGAACGGCCTTAAACAGGTATTCTCAACTTTGTTGATACCGCAACCTCATTGCCCTTTAATGTTTGTAGTATTATAAGAAGACAGGAATTCTAAGAATTAATTTTTCAAAAGTATTTTGGATTTTTTTCTGCAAGTTTATTCAGTCAACGCAAATGTTAAATATAAAAAAACCATGTATAGTATATATTAAAACATTTGATGTCTGAATTTGCTGAATTATTCACGGATATATGTCAGATTTTTAAAATATATGTTTTGATGGCGTGGACTTGATCAAAACAAAATATCCTTTTATCCGATAATTTTAATTATTTAAACTGTTACATAATGTCTAGCTTCACTGTCGATTCTAAGCATCTTGTAATATGGATCTATTTGTTTTAATTAATGGCAAAGGATACCAGAATATTTGTAATTTTTTTTTGTTTCATTATTTTTAAGCGTACGCTAAGTGCATAATAATCAATTAAAATATTGACGAAATTATCAAAACATCTTTATGAAAAAAGAGTTGGGAGATTCTTTTATAAAGCTCATCATTCTTAATGTGTAAGTGCTTTTAAAATAAATTTTATTTGCGAAATTTGTTAGAATTCAGTTGTGAATTTTTATACTTGCTTTTAAGACATACCCGATGGAATCGTGGAAAAATTTTGATTTTAATGACCAGGAAATTTCTACATATGGATTAATTAATTAATTAATAAGCCGTATTAGTTCCTTCATCACTAGTTTTATATTTTTCCCTTCAGAAAAAAAACAAAGGTAAGTAATCGAAATATAGATAAGTCAACGGAAAGATTTTATTTATTCATTTAAGTATAACATATTACAAAAATGGTGAATAAAAAATCCTTCATTTCCATTGCCTATATTGGAATTTTAAACAATGTTCGCCGCCACAAATTTTCAGAATTTTTTAAATTTATTTTTTTGCTTAATCATTAATGTTACGGTGAAAAATATTTTTAAAGTCATTTCTTAAATTATATTAATCGCAGTTTAATGAACTCCAGAACTTTTCTTTAAGCAGTAAACAAGCTACCAGACTCGGAGAAAGTATATTGTTAACTACTTAAATCATGATTCCCCACAAATTATCTATTTTATTTTATTTATTTTGAACTTTCAGTAAGCACCTTGTTTGAGAAGACACAGACCTGGAAGTTATCTCATCAAGGTTCCACTCAGCTTGAAGCGCTGCAAATCAGATTTGTTTACAGTGTTCGTTCACCGTTGTTTTCCTTCTTGTCAGAGAAGATCACTGACAGTTTTCTTACGAGACGTTATGAAAGAAGATTGAATAGGAAAGTGCTATATTTCAATCAAGTGAAAATAAACATCCATTAAAAAGAAGACAACAAGATTAACCCAAACTGTTGTTAAACTAATACTCTTAGGTATAGTGCACACGGAGTGTAGCATCTTTGCTATACATTTTTGCCACATATTTTTATACTCCTTGGGTGATATTGTTTGTATGTAGTTCTCTACGCGCTCAAAAAACCTATAATAAAATCTCCCCCATCCATGTATTATAAATCCCCTCTGCATCTATAACTACAGAACGTCAAGCCAATTGGAGTATTTCCAACAATTGTATTAAGATCAGTGACGTAGCAGGGATAAATGGCGCCCAGGACAAAGTATTTTTTATCACTCCTATCCTTTTTGAATTTAAAAAGCGAAGGAAATATTCAACCTCTTTGTCTTCGCATCTATACCCACTGCCTCCCATCGTTGATTTATTGTCTACTGATTCAGATCAGTGGCGTAGCAAGGATAAAGGCGCCCTGGGGCAAAGAATTATATTTCCGCGCATATCCTTTTTGGTTTGAAAAAGTGAAATAAATGTACTACTTCTATGTCTTCACAGCGCCCCTCAAGACTAATATCTGGGTCATCTAGACCCACTGCCTCTCATCGTTGATCTGTTTTCTATTGATTTACAGATTTCATATAAGGAAAAACAGTAAAATCATTAAACTGAAAAATGATTTTCTTAAATGATTCTGTCAAGTACTTAAATGTGAATCCTAGGGATCTACACGGGAAGACAATTCATCCGACTATCGAAAACTGCGACAAGCAAGTGGCGTAGCAAGGATAAATGGCAAAAATATTTTATTCTCTTCTTCGGCAAATTTCCTTTAAAATAAACACAATAGCATTTTGTCTTCTTGCCTCCCCCTCTCAAGATTGGAGCATGAGGTATCTATACCTCCCTTGACCCCCCCCACCGTCGTTGCGCCACTAATTCAATTTTTATAAATAAATTACATAATAGTGTTTTTCGAACTAATAGCCAACCAAAAAAGAAATTTTGGGGCAAGAGATATATGTGAGAGACATAAAACTGTGTATTTATATACCTCCTAAAATATTTTAAATGTTCCCTTGTTTTAGTCGAAGATTATTTTGAAAAGCTGATTGTCTAAAGCAGGCTCTTATAAATAACTAGAAGAGTTGTGCCTGTCTGAGAAGGGCTATTAGCTTGCCAACACTATCTCAAATCTGATTGTCACAGATTTATTAACAAAAGAAGTAGTAGAAAATCTCATTCACATTGGCAGAGTGCTTAACCGCTTAACTTACCAGCCCGAGAATACTTGTGCATCGAATTATCGCATTTTTGGTCTTAAAACTAAAATTTAATCATTAATTATCTTTATATTTTTACACAAAAATTACCTAGAATCCATAAATATCTCAAGTATTATATGCCTTCTGAGATGAATAAAAACGACAACCGCTTTCCAAAACAGAAGGGAGCATCTTATTAGATAGCAAAGAAAATTCTTAAGTTAAGTGGTTAAGAAATAAAAAGAAAGCGTGAAAAACAGAAATGATGAATCAATTGACACTAACTTTCGTTTTTCAAAATATATAAATATTCGATTCAAAAATTAAGTACGAAAAAAAAAAGAATCTTTTTAAAGAAAACGAAAGTACAGATCTTCGATAAGAGGAAAAATAAATTAATTCTAGTATAACTTCGATTTGACCCGTCGATGAATCAACATGAAATAAAGAAAAGAAACTGTTAAACTCAGCTAAAAAAACTGTCGTAACTCCTATTTGATATTATATCATCACAGAATCAATTCAGTATCCCGTGTGTATGCTAATTTGTAGACAGACCGACTGAATCTCTTTGGCACGTAGCCAAATTCCTGACCGTTACCGATTTTGGAGCGTAATTCTAAGATGTATCCCGACCCGACTGCTCGGATTGCATAGCATGTATTTCAGGTAACGAAAACATTCGCAACATAGACTTTTGTCCAATTTTCCAATAGTCGAATAACACTTTATATTTTGTTTGTTAGATTAATGTCCTGATTTGAAGCTGTATGAAAGCAGGCGTTGCAATTCCGCTCAGCTATCAGGTGATGAGGTTAGTACCTGAGCGGGTACCTTACAAACTGAGCTTCCGCTACACACCAACATGAAGCAGTTTGATCTACGACGATTGACTTTAAAGCAAACCAGACAGAATGCAGAGTAAATCTTCAGTTGTAGCAGGCCTTGAACCCACGATTCTCTGGGACTGAAACGTTGCCACAACATTGCGATTCTAAAAACTATTAAGTAAACTATCTTGGTGGTTCTAATCCCACTCGATCTAGCTTGCATTTAGTCAAGTACATGAATCTAGGACTCATGGTAAAGAGGAAGTAGGGCGTCTTCTTTCGGTCAAAGCAACTATGTAATACATTAGTTAGAAACTTAACTTTAGCTCCTATAGATCAGAGTATGATGCTTTCCTGGACGACTTTCAGGAGAAATTCGTCCATATTTATGTTTTGCTTAGAGGAAAACCAAGAAAATCTCCAGCAGCCAGCCCGACTGTTGCTAAAGCGCAGTTTTTGAACAGTGTTAGAATAATGCTGCACAACCAGAAGACAGAACCAATAACCTTCTTCCTCTGAATGTATCTTACTCAACAATGCTATGCTATACCTTAACCCAACAGACCACTGATGGGCAAGCAAATATTCTTGATTAAGACATTTAACAAAATTATCAAACAACTATATGAAAGATATATTTCTTCTTTTTAATGCGCTATTTGTGTATTCTTAGAATAGCCAGATATTTTTCGACCGAAAAGGAGTAGCGAATGTAAGAAGCCTGAATCTAGTGTTTCCTTTTGTCTTATTTTTGGAATAAAGGCATTAATGGGCTAAGGCGGCTGTTTCCACTTCAAGCCATTTGAAACTCTCTGATTTATTTCGGACAGCTTTGGGCTATTTCATGAGGCGCCAATGAGAGAGAAAGAATTCAATGAGCGGAAATAACAGATTTATTGAATATCATGTGGCAGAGGGGCTTATCTAGAGTAAATGGCCCTGCTTCTGCAGCTTGGGAAGTTGGAGAGAGGGTTATCGGCTCAAGTGTCCTCCACTGTTCAAAATTACGAGGTCCATCCCCAAACAGCCCTCATGCTGCTTCAAAATGGGACGTTGATGTAATTAAAACTAAATAGAGTAATTGGCTCCAGGAGGATATATTGTTTTTTCTCTCCCTCATCATTTTTGGCTCTAGGAAATGACCTAATCACACTTATATTTTGTCTTCAAAGCTTCCTCTAAGACTGGCTCCCGGTGCCCCCTTTCTCCTCTCCCTAGCGCCACTAGGTCGAGTAGGAACGACTAATACTAATACTAACGAATAAAACCTAATGATGCTTGTTATTCACTTAAAAGTGTGTGTTACTTTGCTGCTTCATTCTTTTCATCTATAAGCACCCACTTTTCACTCTGTAGACGATGTAAAAAAAGTTAATTGAGTAAATTTCAAAGTTTCTGGAGTGAGATCAGATTTGGATTCGATATAATTTCCATTCTGTGAATTTAAATAAAATAAAATAATATTCCATAAAAGAATTAAGAATCCTTAGTTTTATTCACAATGTCTAAAATTATTACTTGTTTTCAGAAAAAATAGCACAGAAAATGAAAACGCAAGGAAACACACATTTGTAGGTGGAAAAACGTCTTCAATGTTTTATTAACTCTCTGTATTTCTTAGTCTGTCAAGTGATTCCTATAAATCTTTGATCACATTTCAGTGGAAGCTAGTCAATTTTTATTGATTGACATCACAATACAAAGCCAGGCTCGAATATAGCGAAATGTCAAGCAGTAGCTGACTATCTCACAGTGCTTTAAATCCTTAAAAGAGAACTGCGCAGTGGTGCACGTTTACACCACTTACATTCTTGCCTTATATTTTATTATAAATTTTGAACAATTTTATATTTAATTATTTAAACAATTAATTTAAAACATTTTTGCACTGAAGTAGGAAAAGTTTTATTTCTTCAGGTAAATAGGTATTTCAGGTAAAGGATTTTATTTACAAATTTAATGTTAAAATTGAATTTTTAAATTAATTTTCTATATTTCTTGCGTTTATTTATGCAGAACTACCAATTCCTCCATAAAAATAAATAAATGATAAGTTTGAGAGTTTACATCGTATGTCTTTTATATATGCAGATAATTCGCTGCACCTGAATATCATTGGATTATCTTGGCTATCTTCACATTTCTTATTTCTCTACATATAACCTTTTGTCAATATAAAAAAAAGGAAATTTGCTGATATCAGAATTGCAAGCAATGTTTCGATTAGTATGCTGTGCTTCGAGAGTAATGTACAGATATTGTAACAAATTTAATTTATCGTGAGAAGATGATTTCAGATGGAATAAGCCCGTGAAATTTCATACAGTAATTTTAGAAAGATTCTAATCCGTGAAACAATACATGGGAATAATTTTAAATTCTTCGAAGATTTACATTTTCATAAATCCTATGGTAGATTGCTTATTAGGAAAGCCAAACTCAGACTAATGCCCAAACTGGTACAAGAATTTACTGCAGTAAGTTGGAAGATTGCTTTACTATCGTATTTGTAATTTACAACATAATATCACTTATTTTTCCTGTTGCTAGATATTCTGCAAGTATTTTGAAATAGCTGGTTTATTATGCAAAAAGCGAAAACGCATTGCACAAGTAAGGTAAATAAATTATCAGCAGAGAAATATTTCAATATTTCAAAAAAAGCAAGGAAATTCATTTCTTAAGTAAAAACAAATACAGATTTAAAATAATTAGACAGATTTATCTGTAAACATCTTTAAAATGAACGAACAATAAAACACCCAGAAATTGAAGACATGAATGTTGATTGCATGCATTGAATTTTTAATTAGTTTAGTCTGAAGTAAAAAAAGAAGATCATTACGTCATCATATTTCTCAGTATTTCAGTCTGATTTTTTAAAAACATTGCACAGAAATCACGCGTTTCTTCTAAATTAATACAATAATGCAGTGTAGAAATCGCAGTACAAATGGTCTTTAATTGATGATTACATAGATTTGGTAACAATAAGTCGATAACCAAGATAAATTTTAAAAATTTTGTTAATTTGGTAAAATAAATTTATCGCATTATAATTATTTATCAAAATAAATGTATTCCAATATGCTAAATTTTGTTTAAAAAGCATTTATATATAGGAGAAAGTCGGGTAAGATGACGAAGAGTGTAAGATGAAGAATTGGATTTTTCTCGAAAATTACCCTAGATGAATGCAACGATTCTGCATCACCAGAGACCTATAGCGACCAGCTACCCGTGTCACACCAAAAGATTCCACTCCGTTGTTAGTGTGATTCACAGTACTATGAAAAAAGACCTAGAAAGACAACCTAGAATTGGAATTCTAACAATACAACAATCAAATGTCTATCAGCCTTGGGAACTAATATGTCGCATTAAATCTAGATTTTGTGGCGCCAACCCTCTGCGAAAGAAAAATAGAATAAATCCCCAAAATCTTTGAAGATTATAAACAAGAAAGTTTATAACTTATAACATAATTTTGCACTTTAAATGCGCAACTGTCTTTAGGATGTGCTTCAAGTCCTAACAATATTTATAACTATTGAATTGGTGTGTTATAAGTTATATACTACTTTCTCGTTTCTAATCTTAAAGAAAGGAGGTTTATCCCTCTCACTTTTTCGTTTTCCAACAATGTCGCAAGTGCTCTTTTCGCAGAGGGTTGGCGCCACAAAATCTAGATTTAATGCGACATATCAGTTCCCAAGGCTGATAGGCATTTGATTGTTGGATTGTTGGAATTCCAGTTCTAGGTTGTCTTTTTTATTAGTGTAATAGTCTTTTTATCAAACTGTCTTTTGTATTTCATTTGTATGATTATCGATAAGGTAATTTGATATATATATATATACACTATTAAAATCCGATTGTATGTATATCCGGCTATCTTCTCACGAACCGCCGAAAGAAGAAACGCGCGGAAAGTACCAAAAGATGGGAAATAATCGAAGAAATCCATTTCGGCCATTTAAATTCCGAAAATTTAATTAGTAAAAAAGATATTAATTAAAAACTAATTTACAACAATACTTTTTATTGTTGCAGCGCATTTCAAACCGTTTTCATTGTTTAAACAAATATTGAATTGCCTGTTTCTATTTCATTGTTGAAAGCAGCAACAATGCAATATGGATCCCTCAGCAATGCAACAATGCAATGTGGATGACGTCGTAGGCGGGTTTTGATAATTGATACAAGGAAACAGGAAAAATTAAATCGCTCAAAAAGCGTTTTTACTAAAAATGTTGTTTTCCGTGAGATTTTACTTTGAGAGTCATGTATGCACTGCATCTTGCTTCAAGCGTTTATAAACTGGACGCGGGCATATGAAAAAATATGGACACCCAGCAACGCTGGTTTATCTCTTTCCCTCCATACTAAAAACAGACATTCCGGAATCGAAATTTACAAAATAACAATTTTTTGTATTTTTTAAGTTTTTAATTTTTGAGTTTTTTATTTTAAGTTTTTGAGTTTCTTATTTTGAGTTTTAAGTCGGTTTCGACGCGTTTAAGCGAGCAGAATAATTGAACCTCTCTTTTCTCCTTATTTATTTTGGAGTTAATGTTGGGGATGTGGAATGAATGTGGGATGTGGAATGAATGTGGAATGTGGAATGAATGTGGAATGTGGAATGAATGCGGTATCCCATTTCTGCAAGGTGGAATAAAAGGGTTTTTGAGGGAAAAGTGTCTTCTATGATTAATGATTAGTGAAGCAATGAATGATGACTAATTAAATAAAGACTAATTAAATGATGACTAATTAAATGATGATTAATTAAATGATAACTAATTAAATGATGATTAATTAAATGATAACTAATTAAATGATGACTAATGAAGGTCTTTGATAATTGCGAAGGTTTTTTGGGTAAAATGTAGATTTCTTCTTTGATTAAGGATTAATGAATCAATGAATACTGACTAATTAAATGTTGACTTATGTACGAAATGAAGGTCTTTGATAATTTTTGAATTAATTTGCAGAAGTATGAAAACGTTATTCATTCAAAAAGTGTGATTGATTCGGTGATAATACTGAAATTCCTGACATTACCTCAGAAAATGAGGCGGGTTATTGAAAATGTATATTTTATATATATTTTTATGAGCGCAAACGGTACCTTAGAGTTTCGCATCTACTGAATTGTCTAAATGAAGAAACATGAACTGGCATGGTACAGCAATTTTGTTATTTATTTTATTTTGTTGCTGTGCCATAAAAATAATACAATTATGAAATTTTAGACATGCTGTCTTCGACATGCCCAAGATAGACTTTTACTCAATCTTGTCGATTTAAAAATAAAACTAATAAGAAGCGAACCAGAATTTTGTCTGGTGGGAAGTGACGATTATAAAATTGTTTTTGATCACGCTTCACTCTTTGTAAGAAAAGCCCGCAGAAATCCAGGTGTTCTTATTGCACGCGGCAAAGCTTTAGAAAAGTCAACAGCAAAGTATCCGATTGATAGAGTTGTTTGTAAAGTATTCTCAATCCCTCAGTCGAGTTATTCGTTTGTTCAGGATAACGTATTTTCCGGTCAAATGCCTAAGCGAATAGTTTTAGCTTGTGTAGATAATGATGCATTGAATGGTAATTATAAGAAATCACCATTCGAATTCAACCACTACAACGCGAACTTCATCGGAGTCTACGTAGATGGTCAAACCATGCCTCATCAACACTTGGAAGTGAATTTTGAAAAGAACAACTATATAAGAGCATACCAGAATTTATTTTTAAATTCAGAAGGACTATCTATCAAGAACTGAATTCTAAAAAGGATATACTCTCTTTCTATTTGATTTATCTCCAGATTTATTCGCTGGAGACATTTCAATTTGATAAGACATAGAAATCTACGTATTGAATTAAAATTTAGTAAAGCTATTGATAGAAAAATCTCATTGATTGCTTTCGCCGAGTTTGAGGCTGTGATTGAAATAAATAAAACAAGAAACATCTTGTTCGATTTTGGGAACTAATGTATGCCTCACAGATTCACCGAATTTTATCTAGCGGCAAAGACGCAACAAAATATTTTATTGGCGTGTTTGCTTCTGATACTCTACCTTCAGTTCGAGAAGAGGCTACAATTGTAGTGAATACCGATACTCATGATCAAGAAGGATCTCACTGGCTCGCCATGCACATCCAAGATAAGAAACATTTGCAATTTTTCGATTCCTATGGGTTTCCTCCAACAGCTTATGGCGTCTTCATTTCCAGCTATTCGCAGCAATTTACGAACATAAAATGGAATAAAATACATCTTCAAAGTTCATCGTCTAATGTGTATGGATACAATTGTGTGTTTTTCATACTGAAAATCAGTAAGGGTTATACAATGGATTGTATTTTGCATGACTTTGACCGAAATAAGCAAAATGATTTTCGTTTGTATCAATATTTTAAGAAGAGATACAATGTAAACATGGTTTTTACGAAATAAATAAAAAAAAAATGTTGTACTTTAATGTTTGCGTGTGTGTATAACTTTTAATTTTCTTTATATGGAGTATATACATTTTTCAATAATATTTACATTTTTTTAGATTCTTATCCGAGCTAAATAAATTAATTTTTTACTTTTTTCCCTTAATTTTTTTTATATGTATAAAAAGGAAAAAATACTCACAGACTAAAAGATATGAAAAATTGCACAGTAGAAAAAAATAATTTATTAAAAGAATGAAGATAATACATTCAATAATCAATCCAAGACACAGGTTTTGCATACAAAGTTTTCATTTTCAAGAACCTATTTTTAACACAAACAGCAGGAAAAGAAAAGTAAGAAATCCTTCACTTTTTCTAAATTAATAGCCGTCTTTTTGTGTGCAGCGGTGTTGATCTATACCCTAACTCTCTAACAACTTTTTTGTATGGAGTCAGTTTAACTTTCTGATATTTTGAAAGAGGAACTTTACCTTTTAAAGCATTGAGTGCACATTCACACATCGCTTTTATCAAGGAATTGGGACAATTTTTCAAATTTTTTTCTTGTATTTACTTCTAGACAAGAGTTTCAAATGTTCAATGTGTTTTTTCGTCGACATCTTAATTATCAATTATTCAGTTCAATAAAAGAGCTTGCTTTTAATAGTCATTTAGTAGTAAAGAACATGTATATTTTTAATGAACTACAATCCAAAAATTATCGCGGAATACACACAACATTTTTATCACCTGGAAATATTCCCGTTCGAAGTCGCAGTCTCTCGTCAGTTTCACATCTCAAATCTAAAAACAAGTATGAGTATGGGGTCACTGTCGCATCATTATAACCCTCCAAAAAATTTTTTGACAGTCTATGATACATTTGTCGTGCCAAACAGGCTATCTGTTGCTTATCTCTAACGTTTTTAAAACAACTCAGGTATGAAGCATTTAAAGAAACGTTTGTCATTTCTTTTCCTCTGTGGAAAATATTTTGTATAATAAATATAACAGATATATTTCTATGATGATTGCCCTTCGTGAATAAATTAGAAATTTTTTGTCCCCTCCTACTTCATTCATTAAATCTTCAATTATAATGAGTGCATCGGTAGTATTTTTCAATGTCCGAAGGAAGTCCTTCATGGAATTCGACATTAGGAATTTGATAAAATAGATTTTGGTAAGCTCCGTAACACCAAATAATTTTTGAAGGAAAAGGTGTAATGAGTTTCTCATATATCATTCTTTTCACAAAATAAGTTTTTCCAGAATTGGAAAGACCGCAAATCAGCATCGAAGAAGGATGCTTAGTCGATGGGAACTCCATAATTAATGATAACAAGAGCTTGGAGTTGAGAAATTTATACTATTTTTCACAAATTTACTTTCATCATTTCTTTTTGAAGAGAAAGGGAATCAAATGAAACTTACTCTCACGCACACACACACATAAAAGAATGAGTTTCACTCTTCGCACAAAGACGAGGAAGGATGTTAACAGGTAATAAAATAATTTCACGGTCAAAGAAAGGAGAATAGGGGAGAGTTCTAGTATCTCGCGGACTGCTTGCGGTTTTTGAACACCCCTTAACCCCCACCTCGCTTTGTTTTTTCTTTTTACCCCATCTGGTTTCCTTTTGACCTGACTACCAAATTTATTACCGTTCTTTTGAATCCTACATTTTTATCACTAGAGCTGCCTTCAATCTGAATTCAACTGTAAAATTGTCTAACTTGTAGTTTTCAGATAGTTTTAAAGGAGATCAGTAAATGTACATTTGCAAATTTAATGCCTTTTTGCCTTTTCAAGCCGAAACATTTTATAACGAGTGTAGTCTTTCAAAGCAAAATGAGTCGTAAAATTACACAAAGTCTAGCTTCCAGATAAGTGAAAAGCAATTCAGTAAATGCACCCCCTTTTCATAAGAAGCAGTAAAAGCTCTTAATACTTTCAAGTATACGATTTCTGTCGCCTAGCCGATACAATTTTCTCCCTATAGAAGTATACAAGAAACAAGAAATCTAAACTTAATTACGATACTGGTAGGTCTCCTTAGCTGAGTGGTTATAATTTCGAAGTTCTAACTCTTAGCCACGAACACCTTTATCAGTTCGAACCTCTAAGGAATTGATTTCGTTCATAAAAAATACATTTTCAATAGCCTTCTTCATTTTCTGAGGTAATGTAAGGAATTTCAGTATTATCACCGAATCAATGACACTTTTTGAATGAATAACGTTTTCATACTTCTACAAAAATGATCAAAGACCTTCATTTCGTTCATTAAGTCAACATTTAATTAGTCATCATTCATTGCTTCATTAATCCTTAATCAAAGAAGAAATCTACATTTTACCCAAAAAACCTTCGCAATTTTCAAAGACCTTCATTAGTCATCATTTGATAAGTCATTATTTAATTAGTTATCATTTAATTAATCATCATTTAATTAGTTATCATTTAATTAGTTATTATTTAATTAATCATCATTTAATTAGTCATGATTTAATTAGTCTTTATTTAATTAGTCATCATTCATTGCTTCATTAATCATTAATCATAGAAGACACTTTTCCCTCAAAAACCCTTTATTCCACCTTGCAGAAACGGGATTCCACGTTCATTCCGCATTCATTCCGTATGTCTGAACCGCCTATACTTACCTACTAATATTTGAAAGCTCTGTGATAAATCTATGAGAAGCATGCCTATTAGATCGAGTCAGTGGCGTAGCGAGATTAAACGGCGCCCGGTGCATAATATTTAGTTTTCGGCCCCCCCCCCCTAGTCATCTCATTCGTGAACTACTGGTTTTAAAAAGTAAAACACGTGAAAAATCTTGCCTTCGTGGCGCCCACCATGATTGGCATCTATAACCCCCTTGTCTACCCCTCGCTACGCCACTGGATCGGCTGCGCCCAATGTAAGGTGTATTCAGGAGAACGATGTTGATTAGAAAGATTAAAACGTTATCTTAAGAGCAGAAATAACGTTAACTAAATCATATGGTAAGGCAAGAATAATCCGTTCTTTTTTTTCTTCTGCACTAGTCGCTTCACAAATATGGCATGATTATTAGGGGGCAAAAGAAATAATAATCTTAGCCTAGCACAATCATTAAACGTTCTTTTCTGCTATTCTTCTCATTTTTTAATTTTTTTTTGCTCCATTATATATACTCCAGTCTTTGCTCCATATAATATTCCTGACTATCATCTCTTTCTCCAAGAAGCTCACTCTTCTTCCCAAGAAGTAATTAACTGAATAAAGTAAAATACATTTTGAAAATATAAATCTAACTACAAGCTGTTAATAGCCTCAGCTAGGAAACATGACGGCCTTTATTAGCTGCTTTATTTTCAATTTAAAAAAAACTAAAACTATTATAGAAATAATGAACTGTGTCATAAAAAGTTTTGAAGAATAATTCTAATGAATCAACTATTGTTTCTTATTCTACACATTCATTTAAAAACGCAGGCTTTAAAGTAGATATAGGTAGCCTTTCTCATTAGTTGATCTATTTACAAGAAATTCAAAATAAGTATCATTTAAACTTTCGTGATATGGATATCACGTGATTCAAATACAGATACGAAAGCATGGTTTTTAAAGATGAAGCGCTCTCTCTATTAAATAAATGAAATACCAAATTTAATTTAAGATTTTTTTGTGGAAATCAGAAATACTTAAATCGCAGAATATCTTCCTTTGATATACTCGTTATGTTATGATGGAAGCAATTCTTCTTCTCCACATTCATAACAGTTTTCCTTTTATTTCAAATTTTTTTTATATTATGATTATGCTCCCTAATAAATATGGGTGAGCTATTTAAAAATATTTTGCCTTAACCACCGTTTACTTTTGATGCCTTTCAAGCATGTTATGTGAAAGGTAGAAAAGCCAAGAAATTCCTTTTTTTTTTTTTTTTTTTTTGTAAAGCTATCTTTTAAATATTCAGTATATAAAGAATGATACATTACAGAAAAATGAAGAAAATTAAACAAGTAATTATTACATTCTGTTAGAAAACATTTCAGCAAAAAAAAAAAAAAAAATCGTTCAAAATCTTTGGTCTCTTAACCTATTTTATCAACTCAACTAAATGCTTGATGAAGACTGAAATTAGTGATCGTAAATGTAGACGAGTTGTTGTAAAAAAATTGTTATAAACTTAACTAGAGGAAAAAAGAAAAAATATTTTCCTAAGAAAAAATATTTTCCTGAATAAGTAATACCCCTCGCAATTTTTCTTTCTTTCTTATTTTCTTTCTTTCGTTACCTAGTAATTCGGCAGAGTTTTTTTTTAAAAATTCAGTGAAAGCAGTGCTAATATAAAATTTTTTACTGAACTGTCATAAAAATAAACAGGTGATATTTCCTATGAGAGTAAAAATTTCCAGGAAATATAATTATTCAGAATCTTCTCTCTCATAAGTTGTTATAACATCTCAATTCCAATAAACCAAGGATGAGGACCAAAAACGGATTTTAAAAGTTGATATCATGGCAGCTGATACAAAGAACGTGCAAGGTCCCTCGAACCGGTGAGCCCCAAATTGGCCCTCCGAAACACGGTTCCAAAAAGTCATGCTTTAATGGTCACTACCGTGCTTTCAAAACTGCAGTCTATTCCCCTGTCCCATCTGTTATCCTTCCGTCTCTGAAAGAAACATTGATTGGTTGCTCCATGAAGAGGAACGAGCTCAGTTCAAACTGCGGGAGGATGATTTTTCGGCGATTTCCACCGAAAATTTCAGCTGAGCTGAATATCCTGAACAAAAACGAAACTACCTTAATTGAAATGCAGTGAACGCTCCCAGTTTCCTGCTTCATTTTCTGCCCTTGGCCAAAGAGGCCCCAGTCCCTAAAACGTTATTTTGATACAAGCAAACCGACCTTCCCAAACCGGCTTTGCTTGGGGTAATTGCACTTTGGTTGCAATGTCGAAAGAGGGAAGTGGGGAAAGAGAAAAATGCTTTTATTTTCCTGCTCCGAAGATTCTTCTTTGCAGGTTGAACCATTAGAGGGTCAAGACGCTTCCATAACAGATAAGGAGAGAGAAAGAAAAAAAAGAAATGAGTGACATTTCGGGCTTTCAGCTTTGTGTAGGTCGCAGGGAAGAGGCAGATACATTCGTTTCTCGGAAAAGTTGTTTTGGCAGTTCGCGCATTCGATTTGTGTCATGAAGTTGGTAGTTTTCCGAGCCAAGTTTACTTTCTTTCTCATCTCTTAAAATGGTCTATAATTATTTATTTAATAACATCGAGGACCTATGAGGCGGACTTACTCGATTTTGGCTTCCGCCAAATCATAGTAATATCCGGTTCTCGAATATGATAGCAAATTTCGTATTGGTCTATTAAATCCATTATTAAAAAAATGTCAAGATTGCTTATGGTAGTTAATTTGATGAAAACCGAAGACAAAGCTATATACTTAAGCGAACGTCATAAATATGAAACATTTTTCTCTTTTTACTTTTAAATATGTTTAAAGTGGAAATCTGTTTACGTTTTGCATGAATTCCTCATCATCGAATTAAGACTTAAATCAAGTTAGAGCTTCCGGTTTTTGCCCCTGACATAGTTTGCAGATAGAAAATTGATCTTCTTTCCTGTATGATGTAAAATGATTTTAAGAATCTGAATGGTATAGGCATTGTTTTGAATTGGTGAATAGGTATTGTTTTAGAAAATATATGATTAAAATATTACTAACCTGTAACTTTAATTACAAAACAGAAGTAGAAACGGTGTATACATAATTTATGCAAGATGTTTACTCTTGTTCTACATGTTCAAATGTAGGTCGGTAGTTATTTCGTATTTTCAGCAGCTTTTATTAAAATATTTTCAACAAGCGGAACTGCTTACTCTTTTGTTTCTCAAGCAACCAGTAGAAATAAAATAATAATAATAATAAAACAGGATTGTTTTATATTGTGTCACTTTTGTATCGCACTTAAAAATTTATGAATCGTCAAATCAAAATTTATCCATATTAGGACTATGGAAATTTTTTGATTTATTTCATAACATTTGTTTCCAGGAGTGGCGAATCCAGGATTTGGGTCGGCCGCGGGCGCCCCAAGCCTGAGGTCATAAAAATTTTGTATCATTCGTGACGAATGTCAAACCTCATGGCCTATGTAAACCAAAACACTTTAATTTTAGAGACTTTACTCGCCTGACAATAAGAATCATAAAGAACACTACAATACTTTCGATAATTTAATAAAATATACAATGAAATAACTATCAAAAAAAGTTTTCGACCGCGTCAACGCTACACGTACGAGCGGAATGACTAGAAAAGTAGGGAAATTTTCGAGCCTACCAAGTCAGAAAGCAATAATGTCACGTTTCTATTATTTTTTTTAAAAAAGGGAAATTAAGAACTAACAGTTGTAGAATTCTGGTTTAGATCTGGGGGTGCAGCCCCATAGCCCCCCCCCCCCGGATTCGCCACAGGTTTCTTGTAAATTGGGAAGTCTCGATACTTTCAGTAGAACATTAAGATTTTATAAGAGTTTAAGGTTTCAAAAGAATACTGGATTTTTATAAATCTATCCTCGACATATTAACTACTAAATTCTCTAATAGCTTTCTTGGTTCTTAAATATGCATATCGGAGGATCGCCGATATGCATATTTACGAAAGAAATCTCCGTGGATACGGAACCGTTGCAGGTTAAATCCATCGAGGGTCAAACGTCCTCCCATTGGCATGGTGTGGAAATTTGGAGGGGAGGTGTTGACTCAGGTGACCACCTCATCATCGGACATCTGTTTAAAATAACGAATTCATTCCTAAAATAGCTCTCATGTAGCCTAAAAACGGGTCATTAATCTAACTAAACTGGACGAAGCTGTTCTCATATATGCATTTATCAGATACATCCAATTGATTTTATATGTTAGATTAAAACCCTTTAGCAGTGGCGTAGCAAGATTAAATAGCACCCAGGGCTAAATACCATATTTTCGTCCCTCCCCGTCATCATCAAGGCTTAGTAATAGTAAACGGCACCTGGAGAGTGATATTTTTTTTGTTCCACTAAATCCTATTTGACTTTAGAAAGGGACATAAATGCACTCATGTTCTGTACCACTGGCGCCCCCTGAGACTGGCGCCTGGGGCATCCATACACTCTTGCCCCCCCAAGGCCGGATTTACACATTTCTACGCCCTAGGCAAAACATATTCTGCACCCTAGGCCAAAGCATATTTGGCGCCCTCTCTCAAAAAAGTTAATATATAATTTTAAATTTAATATATAATAGTTTATCTTTGAAACATATAATCACTTAATACAAACTTTCGAATCTTTGAACCACATTGAATTTTTAATTCCATATTACCAAACTTACGAAATAACACAACGTTAACACCTACAAAAATACTTCATCGAATTCCTTGAAATCGTGTGAAATACCTACTAGAACTTTTTTGTTCGCGCTTTTGTCCATGAATAGGCTTGAAAGGTCATTGAAGTGAACAGATCATATTAAATCGATTCGAGTGCTACGAAGTGCAACGGCAATAGAAACATAGATGCATACAGTTAGTAGTATTAAGAAGAAAGAATGGTTTATACTAATATCCCACTAATCAAGTTCCAAGCGCATCTTGAATTTAAAATTCAGACGAAAATGCGGGACGAAATCAATAGAATTTGTGCTAAGAATAGATATTTTTGTATTTTTCTTGTTACTCTTCATTTGTCGTCTAACCCTTTGAAACGAAGCTGGGGGTTATAGAAGCTACAACACAATGAAAAAAGTTCAAAATAACATTTTCCCCCCTGCTCAGTGAGATTTGATTTTTTCCAGTATTTTATATATTTATTCTTTATTCTCAGCCTTAAACTCATCTGTGATATATCGTATTTCATTCATAAAACATATCTTTAAGAAATGATATGAAGATTAAAAGACGCTAGTATAATGTAAAAAAAGTTAGTATAATGTAAGATTTTAAGTCCTCACTAATATTAATAATGAAAACGAATTTCAAGCCATTTTCATTATTCCATGAATTGGACTTCAGTTAGAGATCCAAGAGAAACATTTTAGCCCTGCTGGAAGATTTTTTTTTTAGTAGTAGCTTGTCTAGTCTAGTGTCTGTTTCGTTGAAATCATTCTAACCACCAGTTCGATTTCTCTGTCCTCGAAATACCTCCATTTTCTTTTTTAAAAAAATCAACGCACAGAAATTTTTATAGATATTTCCCGAAAATCCGCTACATTAGATGGGTTTTTCGAAAATTCACTAAAAATAACACTTTTATAATAGTTAAATTAACGCACGGAAAAATAATTTTTCTGAACTTCAAATCCGGGAGGTAAGGAGATCAGATTATGGTGATAGTTTTTAATTAGCTGTTGATGAAAACCGATGAATTAGTTTCTGCTGCAATATTGAGAAACCCTTCTCAATTCTTTTATCACTAGTAGTTCTGTGAACAGCAGACCAAAATAAAAAAAATCTAAGATTTTTTCTTCATTACATTTTTTAAAAGTTTAGCCAATGTTGTTATTCATTGTGAAGACAGCATTGTTTGTACGGACGCAGGATATCATAATTTGGCTCTCCAGGAGGTACACGGGTATCCAAAAGTTTTGCACAATTCTTAAGATGTGACAAATTTGGAGTTATTATGGATACAATGATTCGCAATCAGTTGCGGAGTAATTGGAGCTCACATATTACA
>BGPR01011048.1:0-47187 GCA_013235015.1 Araneus ventricosus | reverse complement strand
TTGTAGACATATGAAATTTCTTAGATCATGCAAAATCAGCTTCTTAGCTTTTCTTTCTTTTTTTACGCGACAGAAATCACAGCGTCTCCTCGGAATTGCTAAGGCCCCTCTTCAATTTATCGCTGCTTAACGGGTAGCTTAGAAAACCTACCCGTTTTTCCTAAGGCGAAGTCTATTGTGTCTATTGTTAATCAATATACACGAATATAGCTTTGTTCCAGTTACTGAATGTATTCAAGGGAAGGGCCGAGCAGCGTTTTGTGTCCAGTTTCTTTGTCGGAACTGAATAATTACAAACGCATGTACTGACAACAAATTTGTGTTGCTTCCCTTGTAATAAACTAAGGAGGAGGGAAAGCAAGTAGCTTGCCTTATTTCGAAGCTTTCAAAGAGATCTATAAAAAATGCTACAGATGAGCTTGTCAGTATCTTGAGTGCTGATTGCAAGAACATCTTTCTATTACATGCACAGAGACACACATTCTTTCAAGGCATTTGAAAAAAATGGGCTAAGAAATAAATTTTATGCTCCGGATATACAGTGGCGGATTTTGACAATACAAGGCCCGAGGGGCAAAATTATTTTGAGGCCCCCTCCAAAAAAAAACCTTTATGGTGATGCAAATGTGTAATCTAAAATAACTTACTTATGCTTTTAATTCTAGGTCTATGTTTATCTTCCTTATTTCAATTTGAAAATAATTTTTCTATTGTTGTTTATCTGATTTCTAACATTTATTTCCCTCATTTTTACAAAGAATATACTTTATTCTTGGCAAAGTATATATGCTATGTTATTTTTCATAACGTTATACGTAGGATTGTCATAATTTCCAGTTATTGATACGGGACATCTAAGTGCTAAATAAATAAAACATGCAAAAGTGGGTAGGTAATGGTTTATTTTATTCTGATAAAAAAAAAGCAATAAAGCTCAAGCAATCTAATAAAATGAACATGTAGAATAATAAAAAAGATGCAAGGCAATACTTTTTAGCCCAGTCATATTTTAAAGTTGATTTTACTTTCTTAATTGTATCATTTTATTCTTTCACACAATTTTAAAATTTGGCGCAAATCATTTTTAAATTATAATGACAAATCAAAATTGCTTCAGTTGTCTCCGCTGACAACCAGTTTCTTTCTTCCAACCACTGAGTTGACATTAGGGAAAACATTCTCTCCACATTAGCGTTGTTCGCTAGAAAGGTAAATACGTATTCGCAGAGCTTTATAAGACATGACTTCCCATCAATGTACTTTGTATCTTCAAAAAACTTCAGTCATTTCTCTTGCAAACTCAATTTCATAATTGCTTCGTAGTTTTGGTTGGTATTATTTTTCTCTAAATAATCTTTTAGATAAACAAACTGGTTGAATAGAATCTCAATGTTGTCAATATCGATGTTTCTTACCTATAAATATGCAATAGTACGTTCTATTTCTTTCCAGCAGAGTTTAGGAAGAAAACGGGGCAAATAGCAATATGTGACTGAGTAGTGAAATACTGTGACAGTCCCGTATATACGGGACGTATGGTAACCTTAATTATATGCATATATAAAATAGATAAAGAAATTAAAATACCTTTGCATCCCTTTATCTTTTTTCGTTTTACTCCAAACAGAGATGTTTATCGTTTGATTATATACAACATTTAAGAAGAAGTTATTTGTCTCGATTTTCGCGTCTATCTAGATGGGTTGGACATAAGTGTTCAAACATTCAAATTTTATATTAAATAGGAACAGCATTTCAAAATTGTTTTTAATAAATATTTTTAAATTTTCTTACGTTTAATGAAGGAAACTTATTCAGTTAAAAAGGAGAAATGAACTCATAAGTCAACAATTTATATTTATGAACTATAATAAATTTTACCATAAACTGAGAACCATTTTATATTTCTTCTAAATTTCGAGCTCGAATGAACAGTGTCAACTATTTGTTCTAAAGGACAGAATGGTATAATCTAATGACAATACAGGTAAAAAAGAGGGAAATAATAAAATTATCCGCCCGAAATTTTTATAAAAACAGCACTTTGAGATGTGTTAAGATAATTTATCAAAAAAAATGTGTTATCTAGTTTAAGCTCTGCAAAGTAAATAATTAAAATCCTTTTCATCGTTCCTTTTCTCTTGTTGAACTTCTCTTATTAAAAAATGAAAATGTGAATCGTAAAATAAAGCAATGACTTTCAAAAATATAACTAATCAAAAGCATAGATGGGTGACAGAATAATGCGAACACTTTTGAATTTGCACAATTTTTCGAACAACTCCCCAAAAGGGTGAAAGGATTTTCCTAGAACTTCGACCATGTAAAGAAGAGGCTTCAGCTCACATTTTACAGGGAAGATTCGGTCACGATGGCCTTTAGAGGACTGACCAGAAATTGATGAAGAAAAAAGATTTTGCACTCGTCCCAATTTATAGAAAGCCGATAATGAGTTGCAACTTTCACCACTGGTTTCGTTTGATAAGCGCAATATTTACATGCATTTGTGTAAAAAAAAGCACGAATATTCAGGAAACTATAAAGGTTTTCTTAAAAAATTCCCAAATTTTCCCGCACGTTGTTTGCTTATAACCTACAGAGTTTTCAGCCAAATTTATACGAAACTTACAGAATTCATGATAATATGTTGGCGAAGTATTGTAATAAAATTTGAAGAAAATACTTTGAATATTAGAGGAAATATGAGTATTTGTAGTAAATAATTTTTTACTGCGCATGTGCGAAACGTAGCCTAATTTTTCTTTCATAACTTCAAAGGACATATAGGACAGCTTATAAAAAAATTCCAGTTGAATACCGTTAAGATTCAGGAAAATACCTGCATTGCAGCGATATGAATTTTAGTTGCACTCTAAGAGAAGCCAAATGATGAGGGTTTTTCTACAAAAGAATATTTTTTAAATTTCAATCTTCGAATAGTTATCGACGAACTGCAGTCTAAGTAATGTATTTAATTTATAAGTATAGAAGGTTTTTCAGGATATTCAAATTTCATAAAATTTAATATTACTGTTAGAATCGATTTAATCGCTATACAAGCTGTTTTGAAGTTGCAAATATTAAGACAAACTGAAATAACAAAATATTTAAATGTAGATCACATTCAGGAGAGTTGGTGTTAGTATCCTGCAAATAAAAAAAATGCAAAATCCTAATTTGTTAAGTAATTTTTTTAAAAGTAGTAAAAAAATGACAACTTTTTTGAACAATCTAAATAGTGTAATACAAAGTTTGCCAGGACTGTTGAGACAGACGGATAACTGCGAAACAAACTGGACCACACTGAATCTGTAAGCGAATTTGAAAACATGAAAAAAATCCTAAGAATGAAGTCGTGAAATTTAAGCGATACTTGATTTTAATAAAAATTCAATTCGAGTACTGGGTTCTTAAAATTAAATGAAAGCACTAAATTAAATTACCTTGATAAGGCAAGGAAAAAAAGTATTACGATGCGTGTGGCCCCAAAATTTGCGGGGCCCCTAAGCAGTTAGTTACTTATTTTGCTCTGCGCAGTTTTACACCTGTGAAATCAATTTAGCGTCTTGGGTCCAATGGATGTATCATCAAAGGAATGTCGTCTTCTGCATATCTCGTTTTCTATAGAGCATATTCCTGTGTGACTAACAGGTTAATTTATCAATAATGATACACATTAGTCACACTAGGACTTAATTTCTCCTCCCCCCAACGTTTCGTTTGGCTGTTTTCATCCACTCAATAATTATTTGAAAGCAAAGAGGGAGAAACCTTTCAGTGAGGAGAGGATTATACTATAAATAAGGCTGCAATGTCAAAAATTCTCCGTCGACTTAGCGCTATGATGTTTTTCGCATAGATTTTGAGGCCCTCCTAGAGTTCGAGACACGAGGCTACCGCCTCTAACACCTGTGCGGAAATCCGCCACCGCGGATATAACCGAGAAGTTGCAAACGACGATACGAGTTGCGGAAGAGACGGGCACAAGTGACGTCAAAATCTAGTCAGCCAAGTAGAGTGCGTTTCGGATTGCATCATCATTTCTGCGATTTTAGTGCATTTTTCGCTCTCAATATTAAAATAAATAAATTTTTGTGCAAAATTTCACTTGCACATTCGAAATTAGAATGATTTTTTCTATAAATACGGATTGCTTTCACGCTTTTTTAAAAAAAATACTGAATTTCCCCATGAATTTTGCATGACACCCTTCCTCCTGTCTTTCCCACTAACGCCACTCCCAACGGTGCAAATAATTTAAGTAAATCAGATTTTAATCACATTTATAATAAAGCCTAAGAATGTTTAGAGCTTTATGATAGGGTAAACAAGACGTTTATTGACACCCTAAGCTTTAATTTTTAAAAAATAACCTTTTTCCTAGTTTCCACTGCATAAGTCCATTTATACTCTAAAAGTAAACTAAATATGAGAGATGGGTGTCAATTACTTATCCGTCGGGTATCAATAACCGAGTTTGCATTATTTATGCTCCATATATTGCAAAATACTTTCCAGGGATAATTTTTAGAAACCCTTTATTCAACTTAAAATAGAGTAATTCGGGAAAAATCATAATGAATCACAACATGATTGAACTGTTTTTGCACAGATTATTGCTTTACTGGTGTCAATAATTGTCTTATATACTCTATTGCAGCCTATTTTCTTATAGTATTGTTTCCAGCGCCTCACGCTTTTGCGATTTATTTGTGACCTCTGTATTTTCGATTTTAAAAAATTATTTTCTTCTTTTTGAAGCGTGTTTTTATATATATTTTTTATTTTTATCGTTTTATAGTTTTTAGCCTTTAATAGTGTTTCCTAACCTTTTTGTGCCATGACCCACTTGAGGGGTCGTCCACAAATGATGTCACGCTTGGAAGGGGTTCTTGAAATTGTGACAGTTTTTGACAAGGAGGTAGGGGGTAACAAGAAGTGTGACGTCATACATTTTGGTAAAAATAAAAACGTTTAAAATCAGCAGATAAAATTTTGAAGTTATTTTGAAATTACCAGAATTTGAGGGTATTTTTTTAATCGGGGCTAAAACAACTTTCATGTGGTTTTCTTTTCACTTATATTCCTTTCTTTTTGAAAAAGGCATTCAGGGTAGGTTCTGAGAATATGGTAGCAACAGAAATTTTTCACCATTAGAAGAAAGCCTCCCCCTGCTCACAAATGTCATTAAAACACGTAGTTCAAGTTTAAAAATAAAATTTGAAATATGATCTATAACGTAGTGCTTTGTTTCTGAACTGCAAGTATATGTTTATGTAATATAGCGTGACATGTGACAAGGGGGAGGGGGAGGTATGGTGAAGTGTGACACTTTGTGACAAAGGGGGAAGGGGGTCAAAAATATTGAAAAAAAAGTGTGACATCCTTTATGGACAGCCCCTAAGACTTTCTAACATTCTAATGGACCCCTATGTAACGTATACATAATTTTTTAATATTCAAAAATTGAAGTTTTCTCTAAAGAAACTTAAATAATAGAAGGAAGAAATCAATAGGAAATTGTTGAAAAACATAGTAAGTGTAGGCGTATTTCATATTATGTCTGACAAAAGCATGACTGCAACATAATTATTGTATATCAGTGTATGATATCAGGTAAGTGGCAACAGAAAGATGTTGCGCTACTTTGAATTTGATTTTTAGAAAGAGTCGAGAGAGAGACGATTAAAAGAAGAGACGAGTACGGTACGATTGAACGAAGTTACATTGTATGCAGTTACGAAGTGTAGTGGTTGTTTTTTAATGTTCTAATAAATGTTTGTTTAGTCTTAAAAGAAGTCTTATGAATGTCAATCGAGAAGCCAACATAAGTAAATTTTCAAAGAACTGAAGAACTTTTTTGGGGAACTGAAATTCGAGTACGAAATAATTTTAATGAAAAATTTTTCTATATTATTTAAATTATTAGTAATTATTTATTATTTACTAAGATTCTTACGCTTGATGTTTTCTGCAAAGAGATTTTATGTCAGGCTCCAATTTAGTTAGCTTCAGTCTGAAATTTCCCCGCTGCGTTATATCCAGCCGATTTCTTTCCTTTTTTTTCCATTTTCGAATTGCCCCGCCCCGTGGGGCCTGGGCCCCACGTTGCGAAAAACTACTTTAATATATTTCATAATTACTTATTAGAAATATTATGCAAACTGATAGTAATTTTTTATCAAGTTCATTACCAATAATGTACCTCATGTGGAATCAAGATTTAATTAAAATTAATCGAATAATTGATAATAAAGTTCTGAAAAAATAAAAATATTGTTTTGGCATCCAGAACACACAACTGTACAAAACTTCATAACTCCAACACATCAAGAAGAGAGTGAAATATCGATATAAAAAATTACGTTTCTACAAACGTGAAAAAATTCAATTAAATAAAAGCGTGTAAAAATGAAGTGTAATTTTAATCTAATATGTCGGAATTTATCACAATTTGTTTTAACGTTCAGTATATATATTTATATATGTATATATATATATTATGTACACTTCAAGTACATGAGCATAAAAAAGGAAAAGAAATCGTGTCATTGCCGATACATTTTAAAAGTAAGAACATACATTTTGGTTATTCACAGAATTTATAAAACTGCTAAGAGAAAAATATTGCATCACAAAAATTTGTATATAACTCCATGAGAATCCAAAAGAAATGAATAAACTTCATTAAATTTTCTGAAGCCAAATTTTTATGTTTTCAGTTATAAAGATACCGACTCCTAACTAATGAATATGTTTAGCACTGATTAAAAAATTTTATCGGTGGTAGGAATTTTATATTATTTAAATAAAGTTAAGACAGAAACAGATATATGTCATTCTATTGCAAGTAAAACTTAGGAAAAGTATCCCAGAGTTAAGAGAATCGGTTTGAAAAATGCGAAGTTGTGACGGAAATGTCATATCCACTCGTAGAAATAATTGGTCTATGTAAACGAGCTCGCACATCCCAAATACTTTACTTGTTTTGAGGAATTTCCGTTCTGAAAACTTCATCGCGTGCTAAACAAAATTTTCTGTCTGCATTTTGTTCCTTGCGGTATTGTTCCTAATTACAACGGAGAATCTAAATTAAAACAATAACTTGTTACTTGCTGAGTTGCAGAAATATCACAAGTTTGTTTGAAGCTTACAACATTGAAATTTGAAATCGCACCGCAACTTTTAGATTTCTTCGTTTCGTTTTTCGGAATCGGAGGGGGAAAAAAATGCTTTTCCTGAATTTTATGGGAAACTTATTTGTAGATATACACATAATGTACAGTAGAATATCTGTAATCCGAACCCCAGGAATCCGAAATTTCGGATAATCCGAACATCTTTTTCTTATAATTTTCGGGAAAAAATTTATTAAACTAGCGGGAGTGTTCTCCCCTAAACTTTCTCATATACTTCCCAAAATGGTGCCGTTTCCCCTTCCCCCGCGCGGCTAAAAAAATTCGGACCTATTGTTACCCAGAATCTAATGACTACCAGAAGGTTTTTCATTATAGTGATTGAAAAATATCTAGGTAAAGAATTTCAAAGAGATGCGTAGCGATTTTCCTCTCTTACCGGCTCAAGGACAAACTCACGTAATTCGCTACTCCGTAATGAAATTCCTCTCCGTTCTTCCAGTACGCATGCGCGTGGAGATAAGGGATTCTCTTCAAAAGTAAATTATACAGACCGACAGACAGTCAACTCTTTGACGGATTTGGCCCAAAATTTGATACGGACCTACATTCATGATGATAAAACTGTGTACCAAATTTTATCCATCTAGCTATTCAAGTTTTTGAGTTATAGTGTTCGCATGACCGCGGGCAGACAGATAGACAAACTTCCCGTGGACGGATTTTGTCCAAAATTTGATAGAAACCTACAAATTATGTGTCAAGTTCATATACCAAATTTCATCCCTGTATCTCTAATAGTTTTCGAGTTATCGTGTTCACATACACACACACAGACATACAGACACCCAGACAGACATAATTCCCAAATTGTGTTTTTCGGACTCATGGAGGTCTAAAACGTAAAGATTCGTCAAAATCTCAAGTTCGAATTTTTTGACGATTGCAATACTTTCTCTTTGTATACGAGAAAGTAAAAATGATGGAGAAAATAACAATTACGAATCAGGAACAAAGATAATGTTTATTCCTTACTTAAAAGGTTTAATCGGTATTTAAGAATGAATACAGCACCTTAATTAGTAGAAAAAAATCGGTTATTTTCTTCTGACGTAAGGAAACTAAACCTACTTGATAATGCGAATCGCCGTACTCTTTCATTGAGCACCCAAAGTCTATACTCTACTGCATTTGGTATATAAAGAGTATTTTACCGAATTTCCCGGATAATCCGAATTTTCCAGAGTCCGAACAGAGGTCAGCCCGAATTAGTTCGGATTCACGAGGTTCCACTGAATATGTTTTTTATATATTTCGATCTTTCGATATTCCAGTTTTGGTCTCAACATACTTAAAATTAGAAAAATTCTATTAAACGCAGTTTTTAGAAGAGTTTTCTGCCAAAAGTTCATTATTTTAAATCCTACTGAATAAAGGGTTAAGTTTTTATACACTTTTATTTAAATTTACTTGTTTCGTGTTTGTAAAGATGGAATTTTGTAATCGATTTTTCACGCACTTCCTGATGTGCTAAAATTTTATAATTTGTACATCCGTGTATTGTGGATGACAATACACTATTTTAAGATTTTCAGAACGTAGTTATCTTTTAATTGATAATTTAATTAAATTTCGATTCCCCACAAATGGCACGACCTGATAGTGAATTTCAGAAAAAAATTATTTCAAGATTCCATAATATTTATAATAGTGTAATAATATAATATTTATAATAATTCGTTTAATTATTATGGATTTCAAGATTTCATGATATTTATAATAATGAATTATCATAAAAGTCTAAGACTTCCTAAAGACTAACTTCTAAGGAATAGAAAATTATTAAAATGAAAATAATTTTTTTACTTTTTAGTACTGTAATACAAGTGCGTTTCACTTTCCGCTTCTACCCACGTCTTTCGCCTCCAAGCTCCCGGCTCCCAAGCTATTTTTCTCCACTGCGTTGGGGACGCTTGTTCGTTTTACTGCCTTTTAGCTTATTTTTTCTCCACATGTGTTAGGAGCATGCGAGAAAGTTTAGGGGAGACCACTCCCGCTGTTTTTGTGGGGGGTTTTTTGCGTCGTAGAATGAGGAAGAAACCGAATATGTAATTTCAAGGCCTTCTTTTTAACCTATTTAAAATCTACAATTAGGGTTACATGTCTAAATACGAAATTTCACTTATCTAAATCATTGCTTTTAGAAGTTACCGTCTTCAGAAGTATGCGATTATACAGACCAACAGACAGTCAACCCTTTGACAGATTTGGTCCAAATTTGATACGGACCTACATTCCTGATGATAAAACTGTGTACCAAATTTTATCCATCTAGATTTTCAAGTTTTTGAGTTATAGTGTTCACATGAACGCGGACTTCCCGTAGACGGATTTTGTCCAAACTTTGAGAGAAACCTACAAATTATGTGTCAAGACCACATACCAAATTTCATCGCCGTAGCTCTAATAGTTTTCGAGTTATCGTGTTCACAGACACACAGACAAACATAATTCCAAAATTGTGTTTATCGGACTCAGGGAGGTCTAAAACGTGGAGATTAGTCAAAATCTCGAGTTCGAATTCTTTGACGATTACAATACTTTGTCTTCGCATATCTCCCACACGAGAAAGTAAAAATAGCTTATGTCAAATTGACTGCATATTCAAGGGTACTGGGTACTCCTTCAAAGTCGCTCCTACAGAAGGATCCCTCTCTTTTTCCACCCCATTTCGTTATCGCGGAACAGGAAGGTGAGGCTGCCTTCCCCCCCTTTTCTTCTGACCGCATAGGAGGGGTGTGCTGAGTTATTGTTAATAAAACTTACCTTTACGATCCACAAACATGTAGAAGAGAGCGCGATTCGAACCCGCGATCATAAGATCCGTAGGCGCGTATGCAGACCATTATACCACTTCGGAGAAGAAGAATAGAGCTTTCGCTTTGTCATTGTGCCATGAGTTGTAATTGTGCCGTATCAGTTTCACGGCAAACTTGCTTTGAAAGGGGGGGGGGGAATCGATTTTGCTATGTTACTTTACCAGAGTTTCACTGCAAATTTATCGCGCCAAGTTTGTCATGATAAGATAATATCCAGAAAAAATCACACTTGCTGCAAATCTCCAGTAGTACAGAAATATCATATAATATTTGCACAATGTTATACAATATTATGAACACCGAGGAACACCGAATACTGTAACAAAGTATTGTATTGTATGTATCAGTATTTCTGAGATACTAAATTTTCACAAATAATATAAAAACAATGCTTTTAAAAAAAGACTTCATTTTAACTCAGGATATCACTACATTGGAGGTTTTATTTCAGAAAACTCCACTGGAACAATTATTCTTTAAGATACTGAATATTATATCAATACAATGCATACAATATTTTAATTTCTACATTCATCAGCGTTGTTCAATATTTTAAGGTGAAGTTATTCTTACCGTCGACACAGATGGCAATATGATCATATTGTAACACTACATTTATCAACGTTGAATCATATGTCCAAAAAAATATTTTACAAAATTTTCATTAGAATAATAATGTTTACACAATCATTTTGTTTTACTGTATATAAAAGGTGGGGCGGATTCAGTTAAGGAAGTTAAACCGTAAAACAGCTCTCACATATGGATTATCTATTGTTCTGTGAAAAAAATTGAGTGTTATTCTTATCGTGAAAACATGCACGTGATTTATTGTTGCGTATTTGGTTTTCAATCAATACTGTAATTATAAATGTTAAAGGCGTCTCGTAATACATTGAAAGAGGAATAAATAAATTTCAAAATTATTTTAAAACCTTTCAAACATATTATTATAATTACTTTTAAACCTTATTGCCATGATTTATTAAATTAGCAAACTTAGACATAAGAGCTAAAATGACTTCCTCTTTGACTTCAAATTTCATTTTGAACTCGAAATTGTAACGATAAAAGATAATTTAATAAAAAATGACTATTCAGAAGTAATTGTGATAGTGCATGAAATTTCGTAGAGATACGAACTCTGCAATTACATTTTATTATTATCAATTACGTTTTCTGCTGCGAGTCTGGCTGGTCCAGTGGTAACCCAGATAGCATGTACACTTGTTAGCAAGTTTGATTTTTCTTGATATTAGCTTGTCATGACAAACTTGATGAGGCAACTTTGCAGCAAACTTCCTGCAAAGTAACAAAGCATAATCGACCAACCCACTGGCAAAGCAAGTTTGCTGTGAAGTTGTCTCGACAAACTTCACACCATGATTGCAAAACAAGCTTGCTGCAAAGATGATAACACACTTACAGATAATCTTTGTCTCTGTTTTAAAAAATATCCGATTTTTAATAGCATCTCCCTTTTATTAATTCAATAAATCAATGATAATTTGTAAAAAAAGTAACTTTTTTATAAAAAAAAATTGAAAAATTCTCCATCTTTCTACTAAATATAGAACTCGCACTTTAAAGAAAACTATATCGCCTTTTCCTTAATGTTGAAATTTTAACGTTCATAAACAAAATTAAATCTAAAATACAGTCAATTTTTGTTGAATAATAATAACTTACATTTTGTCCCATTTTAAAAGTAATTACTTTTGAACCCTAATTTCATAATTTATTCTACTAGCAAAACGTAATTATTAGCGAAAATCGCTCTCTTTGACTTCATATTCTCAACACAAAATTTTAAAAATTGATGAAATCAAGAAAACAGTTTAAAATAAATCGCATGCAGGACTATTAGCGCAATCGATCTTTTCTTCTCAGAGTCTAGCTGTGCAAGTGGTTAGGACGACAGGTTTCGGAAACGCGATGTCGCGGGTTCGAATATGAGGTTGGCTTCGCACTCTGTTTTTGCTATAGTTTGCAATGAATTTGACGTTGCAAGCTTGTGACAAATTTGACTCGTGGTGACTAACTCGTTTGCGGTAACTTGTTTCAAGTTTATTTCAAGCTTGCACTCTTGCCGCGTCAAATTTGTTACAAGCTTACAGATTTGCAGAGCAAGATTGCTGCAAACTAAAATTCCTGTCTGGGAAGGTGCCGGTTTGGTAAGCAAAAGATCCCGGGTTGAAAGCTCGCTGTAAGTAGAGGTGTTCAAAAAATAACAAAGTGTTACACAAAAGTTCAGCACTCAGGAATTAAGTGATTAATATTTTTAATGTATTTTTAAAATATTCAGTATATTGTTATATTATTCAATATTATATAATATTATTAAGTATAGTACAACATTATTTAATATGGTATAATATTATACAGTATTAAATAACATTATCCGATATTATGAAAAAAAAACATTGTACAATATTGAAAAAGTCTTACGTTTTACACTGTTTCAATATTGGGAAAAATATGGCACAATATTACTTTTGCGAATTTTATGATATTAGACAATATTCTGTGCTACCTGGGATGTCAAAATTGTGTTTTTCGGACTCAGGGAGGTCTAAAATGTGGAGATTCGTTAAAATCTCGAGTTCGAATTTTTTGACGATTACAATACTTCCTCTTTGTAGACTTCGTGTTCGAGAAAGCAAAAAAGAAGTCAAATCGGATTTTACTAACGTTCAAAATTCCTGCTCCTCAAATAAATTTAGTTTCCATTTTTTACAAATGGAGTAGAGAGTCAATTTTCATCCAATTTTTCTCTCAATCAATGAATTCCTTTGATACTGCATTTTTAAAAAAAATTGTTTCACAGCTTCCTGAGAAAATATAGACGAGTTTTCTGGTTTGTTTACATGCACTACTTATTTCAGGTAGCAGAAGTCCAATATACAACAGATAAAATCAAGGTTTTGCTATAAGTAAACAAACCAGAATACATTTTAGTATGACAAGAAATATACTGTCAATAGTTCATTTCAATATTTTTTAAAATCTTCTTTTCTTTGGAATTTTTTAAGTATTTGAAAGAATTTGAACTTCCAACAAAGTTAACTGTTAAATTAACTGTTATTGGGTATTGTCTCGAATTTTCTTCTGGGTTTTGTTTTCAGTTTTCCTGAAATCGAAAGCTGGTAGATTTTTATTAAAAAATATTTGCGGGAGTTTGCCAGATCGGCAGCTATAAACCCTAAACATGAGTGACGATGAGATGATGAAAGCGAAGCTGGCTACGCCAGGAGACGACACGATTTTTGGCAAAATCGTTCGAGGAGAAATACCGACCACCTTCTTATACGAAGATGATAAATGTGTTGCTTTCAGTGACGTGAATCCTCAAGCACCTGTGCATATTCTTGTGGTTCCTCGCAAACCTATCGTTCAACTGAGTGTAGCTGAAGATGGAGATGCTGAATTAATCGGTCACTTGCTGCTTGTGGCCAAAAAAGTTGCGAAAGAAAAAGGCTTGAATAAAGGTTTTCGAATCGTCATTAACGATGGTCCGGAGGGTGGCCAGTCTGTTTACCACCTACATGTTCATATTTTGGGTGGCCGATCTCTTCGCTGGCCACCTGGCTAATTGAACCGATTTGTTGAAATATGTAATAGCAGCACGCTGAGTTATTCTATAATTGTTAAATCTGGTGGAAGGGAATAACTCAATAAAAGTCATATTTTGTACTCATTGTGTGTGATTTTTTCCCATCTTTGTTGCCTGTGCATTTCTTTGAAAGTAAGTTATAATGAGTTACCTCTATTCTTCGTTGGTGTTCAAATTTGGTGTAATTGTACTGATCATGAAATTCTATAACTTATTAGTCATTGAAATAGAAAGTTTAATTTGCATTTTCTGCTCTTGTTCTTACAGGCATGTTTGAAGAATTCTCTCACCTTCTTGACAAAACTAATTTGATTATTATCTATATAATAATTTCTCACTGGTAATGCTATGTTAAATGGGTAGAAACGAAAATTCCTTTTCCATGCAACAGAATTTATTACTAGCTGAGCTAACTGTGATTTTCTTCAGCAGGCTGCTAATAAAGTGAAAAATGGTTGAATGTTAAGCAATTTTATAATACTATTTGAATTACTGATGTAATTTTTGATTAAGTACTATAATGTAATGGGACAAAGATATTATTTATGCAATTGTTGTATTCATGGATAATTCCGTGTTGACTTGCAAGCCTTTCGCTTTCTTCTTGCAGTCATACGTGATGAAATTTTTATCGGTGTGTGTAATTTAAATTTAACTTTAAAACAATGCATACAGTTATCAAATATACAATTTGAACTTTTTCCAGCGTATTATGTGTGAATATCATAATTGATCGGAGTATGAGAATGCTCAATTTTTTGCTGAAGATTTTCTTCTAGCTTAGCATAAGTTATTACTTAACTCTTCTCGGTATGATTTAATCATGAAAAAATGTGTATGAAATAACCATTATAAATTTTTATTTTAAAAATTATAAACCCTTATTCATTATAGTATTTATTTCACATTGCATTTTTCCTTTAGGAAAAATATATATTGGCTGATGTCCCTACTTAATGTTTACAAGAATGAAATCCGACTGACAAAATGTGGCTGCGATTTGTACTTAACAGTTCCGATGGCAAATGTGTACGATAGTGATCTGTGATATTTAAACAAGTAATAAAAAGAGATAAAATAGTGCCATACATAGTTCTGTACTAGAAATTTTAAACTAAAATCATTCATATTCACACAAAAGTAACTTATCCTGCATCTCGAAAATCAAGTAGAAAAATCATGAAACTCTTCACTTTACCTCAAGGGGGGGTTAAATGAGTTTTTTAAAATATCTTGGATTCGAACAATTTCTGTTGTTTTTAATGAATGCAAAAAATCAATTGGTTTATGTACTTCATCATTATTATATGCTTCTGTTAAATTTTATACCTAACATCATAAATCTTAGAAAAGTCATAACATACAAAAATCATTAATCTCTTTTGAACAATGGTGATCAATATATTGTATTCTTGGTAAGACTCAAGAACACCGTGTGGTCTCTCGCCAAACGCGGCAACTTCTCGTTAACCATCCCAAAACTCACCAAACTGCTGGTTCAGAACAACTGTCATGAATACCAGATTTGGCGAGAAATCGTCCAAAAACTTCAACTTTGGCCACCGCACCGTGTTCTTAAGTCGAGCCCTTGCCTCCAAGTTCTAATCAAAATACAACCCATATAATGAAAATAGAAAGTAATGGCTAATCCAATTAAACATTTCCAAAAGAGCCATAGATGGTTCTTAACATCCTTAAATTAATCATCGAAGTATTTACCAGCCAAAAATAAAAAGTGAACCTTTTTCATCAAAGCCATGAGAACTCGCGTCTTGAACAAGCATGCTTCAAGATAAGTAATAGTAATCATAAGAGATCGTACTGTGTTCTTGAGTCTTACCAAGGCAAGATTTTTATATATATATATATATATATATTTTTATTCCTGCGGTGTCGGATATATAATTCAATCAAATTTATACTGTATCATTTGGAATCTTGAAGCAATAAGTAAGGTACAATACTTTCTGAACTTGTATGTTAATGCTTGAGGAATTCTTTATAGTTTCTTAAATAAGATAAAACTTATTTTTTTTCCTGAATATGCTATTATATTCAAGATTTTCACTAAGTATTGTATTCTTTAATGGAGAAACTGAAAATAGCAAAGGAAGTATTTTGCACATGCGAAAGCTTTCTCGTAATACTTTTGTTACTACCTCAACTAAAGAAATTTTATTTCTTGTGCATAATGTTCCTTTTTCAATTTATTCATTGAAATATTGTTTTAAGAATCATTTTTTATTCTCTAATATATGCAAATATGATAGAAAAATTCCATTTGTGATTTTTAAGTATTCTTTTAATTTTTGCTTCAGATTTCAACCAAAAATTGAATCGATGAATAACTAGCATAGTTACCAGCAGGCAGTTTCTCTCGTATGATTTATATCTACATTTTTTACTTCTGGAAGGTGCTATTAATTTATGTAAAGCATTTGATTTTTTTTCATTTGAGAGACAAAGACCATATACAAAGCTAATTAATAATTTGAGAGAAAAAAAATACATGAACATCCTAAATGTGTGCAGTATTGATTATTTGAATCTATATGCTATATTCGTATTTCAGATTTGGGTTAAACTTACAATTACGTTATAGTCGCCAAGCTTTAATTTTTTCAAAGTTATAATGTGTCAAATGTGGCTTTTTTTTTTCCTTTCTTTCCAAATGATGAACTGGTGAACTTGAACTGGTGGCAAATTTTTTTGTTTGCTTGATGATGAGACTGTACCGTAATTTCGTTTGGTTAGTCTCTTAATTTAAAGAATTTTTACAGTGTGACAGGAATAGTAGAGTTTAATAAGTTAAGATTCCTATTTAAACTGTCGGATCATTTTTATCACCTGTACAAGATATTTTAACTTCTTTTATTGGCAATTTTTTTATGAAATTTCAACACAGCGTAAATTATTCTAGATCAACTACATAATCAAAGTGACATTTATACAAATGCACATTTTTAATATGCATGAGCATATTTTGTCAGAAATGAACAAAAGTGAGGGGGAAAAAAACATTTTCTATATATTTAACAAAGTTATATGCATTCGAAGCGATTCATGATTTTGAGAAATCTTTGAGGTGTTTTATAAATATTTTACTATCTTAGCAATTATTATTCTTGCAGTGAAATTTGATTACTGTACATTAACATTTCAAACAGATTTGTGACTAGTAATACTGCTAAATGAATTATATTCGTGAATTTTGATCTTTTTACGAGATTCATTGTTTAATAAATAATTCAGAAATGTAGGAGAGAGAGGGGGGAGGGCACCTTTCAACAATTTTTAGTGTAACCTCGTTTTTCTAGAAAGTATATACCTATTTTTTATTTTAGTATCGTTGGTTACAACAGAATCTTAGGCAGCTACTCAGCTTTATATCAGAGTTCCTGGTCATAACTAAAAGGTGAAATTATGTATTTCAACTGAAACCTAAATCTGTTGAAACATGTCCTACCCATGGAGCACCTTTCAACAAATACATAATGATTAATTTCACTCAAATGAACATAAATTTTATTGAAATATAACTGCATGGAAAAATATAGTGATGTAACATAATTTATCTGGTTTTTAGGTTAGCTTAATTATTTTTTGTTTTCATTGTTTGTTCCATTCATTTTGTGCTACTTTCAGTTCGACTTTAAATGGCCCCATTATTCCGACAATTTATATAATCCTTAACCCAGTGAATTCCAGCTATATTATTTTCCATTTTGAATAATCATATGTAAGCTGTCATACTTGTTTGTAAGTCAGACCATAGTTCATATTTGAACTTTTAATAATATAATCACAAAGCATGCTTTCTTGATCTGTGGTGAAAACTTGTCAACATGTATATTTGGAACTTAAGCAGTTAGATGAAGTATCCAATGTTATATTTTCATCAAGACCAACTGTTTTACCTTATTTTAAATCTGTAAATTAATGTAGAATAGGGCATTCTATACAAGTCTGCAACTGTTCCAAGAGACATGCCTCTTGAACTGCTTATATTGCCTTTGAAATCTCTTTTTCTTCTAGTTTATTATGCTTCTTTATGTTAGTACAAATCATCTTGCCCAAGTCTCAAAGTTCCTTAATTAAATTAATTCTTCCTTAATATGAGAGATGCATTTTAACAGTATTGAAATGTGTCCCTAGGTGTTTGTTGAAAGGTGCTCCACGTGCAGCCATTAAGTTTAAAATGTTATAACTCTCTTTAGAAAAGAAATTTCTAGTTACTAATATTATTATTCGATGCAGAAAATCTTAATTAATTTGGTGAATACATCCAACTTATCTCAAAGAATATGGAGTAAGAAAAATTCTGTGATGAAAAGAAATTTCAGTTTTCACTTAGCAGGTCACAAAACAGATATTCCATAGCAAAAAGTACATGGTTTGAGAAATGGAATGAATCCTATTGCCAGAAATGTTCTCTTCTGAAACTTGATTAGCCGCCTATCAGCTGATCAAATAGCATTTTCAGTGGATAGAAATGCTAACTGTTGAAAGGTGCCCCCGTCCCCTAGCTGAACTGTTTTTTAGATAAGCTAAGATTTTCTATCCAACATAGGTAATTAATTAAAAAATTAATAGATATAGAAGTTGTTAGATTTAAGGATATTAAATTTCGTATAAATTATCAAAATAATGTAAAAAATAGTTATGATTTGTTGAAGTCTTATTTTTATTTAGAACTTGGGTAGATAATGCATAGAAATATATATATATCTAATACATAGAAATATTTTTTCAGTCTGTGTTGGATAAGTATTTTTTTGAAGGTAAAACAAAATCTTTTTTTGTATATTTTAAAATTTAATTGCGTCTTTTTAGATTTTTCATTTTTATAAAGGGATTTCAATTAAAATTATATATTTTTAAATGATTAAAATTGGAAACGTAAAAAGTAGTATGTATTTTATATCTGTTTTCATTTTCAGGAGTTTTGTGTTTTCATGTAAACTTATAATGAATTTATTACAAACAAAGATGATGGGAATTGTATTGCTGTGAAGATTTTATTGTTCAACATTCACTTTTCTTCCAAACAAGAAGATTTGTGCTTGTCTGAAATGCGCTTTCAGCTTGCCAACAATATCTCGGATCTGATTGTCACAGATTTATTAACAAAAGTTGTAGTAGAAAATCTCATGCACATTGGCAGAGTGCTTAAGAAATTAAAAAAGCATGAAAAACTGAACTGATGAAACAACTGACACTAACTTCCAACTGGTAACAGAATTCTTACAGAGTTCCGCAGGGATGAATTAAATTTAAAAAAAGAAAGTAAATGACCAATACTGAATAATTTGACAAAAAGATCTCCAATAAATGGAAACATGAATTATTTCCAGTATAACTTCTATTTAATATTCACAGAGTTCTGCATCAATGAAGCAACATAAAATAAAAAAGAAGACAAACTGCTTAACTTAGCTAAAAAAAAAAAAAAAAAATTTTTGATTAGCAATAACGTGCATTGGATACTTTGAAGATCCTATAATTTAGCAAAAAGATTCATTGTTTCCCAACACACAGAGAAACAAAAGCAAACAAAAAATGCTGAAAGATTATATTAGAAAAATAAATTAATTCTGTGTTATAACTCTTATTTGATATTAAATCAGCACAGAAAAAACAGTATCCTGTGTGTATGCTAATTTGTAGACAGACTATCTGGTCTGAATCACTTTGGCACTTAGCCAAAACAAACCACATGATCATCACCAATTTTTCTGGCCTTTTATATTTTAGATTGTTTTTAATTTTAGATAACTTGTTAATTACATTTTGGAATTTGTTTATATGGGAGATAATCAATCTCAGTATTAAAGAAATATGCTTAAGTGGCATACTGTTTACATTATGATACACCTCATTGTTGAACATTTTTGGGATTAAGGTATATTTTTGCATAAGATATTAGATTTGCATATCTAAGATTTATGCACATTAATTTCAAAATTTTTGATGTCAGCTCTATTTTTAAACAAAATTGTGATAAAAGAATTAACCCTACTTCAACATTATATCCAATAGAAAATAAAACTCCAAGCCATCCTGATTGTGGGGCCTTTTTTCCCATCAGGTTTGTAAATTGTTTGTTTTTTATGAGCTATTTATTACTTCGAAGCAATAGGCACTTAACTTAGTAGTATTGGAGTATGCACTATTCCAAATAAATTTATTGAATAAAAGTTTTTTTCATTTGCAACTGACAATTCTAAAAATTTGTCAGAAGCAAGTGTGAAGTACTTAACAAGATAAATTAAGTAATACTTTGATTTAAATATGAAAAACTGGTTTATTTAGTGGACTTTTTGTCACTATTATTTGTAAATCTTTAGCCAGGATTGCGTAGCTTACATTATTTTTCATCTAAAGTAAAATGTTTGGTTATTCATTTTATAAACAGAAGCAAACGACATAAGTAAAAAAATTTAAAAGTTGATTTACTGTATGCCATCCCCCACTCCCTTAACTTTGAATACATCTGTAGCCTTCTCATTTGTCATCAAATATAAATGAGTATGTTTTACGATATAATGTTGAGATTCTCAGATCAGACAAATGTGTCGATTAAGTCATAATGAATAATTAATGGCTAATCATAGGGACTATGGAGAATTGTTTCAAGTATGGTTAGTATCAAGGTTGTATGGAACAACTAGTTAATATCTTGCTAAATATACTTTCATTGAGTTGTTGAAAATAGTTATTTGATGGCATGGAAAATTCAGCACTAAGACAGTTATTTAAAAAATAATTTAAGAAGTAAAATGAATTGCTGAAATCGAAGCCTTAATCTTCATCTACTTTGGCATTGAAGTGCTAATTTGCAGTGAAAAAATAAAACACCCTTACTGTATCTTTATATTATTTTGAACCTTAGTTATGCTTAAGGATGTGGCCTATTCAGGAAAATTATAAATATTTTGCCAGTAAGCATGGAATTAATGAAAAAAATAAGCTAATTGTTTCATTACATATGAAATATTTCACAAATACTTCAAATTATTATTCATATTTTATGAATATATTTATATAAACAATTATAGTATTTGCTTTTCACAAATGAAAAAAAACTTGAGTTGTTAATTTCTTTTACCTTCTCTCCCATTGTTTCTACTTTGGAGGAAATTTTGTTTGTTGTGATAATGCTTTCAAAATCAACTGGTGTGCATGTTCATTTTGTATCTTGCGAGAGACCATGAATCGTAAATAACTCTTAATTCGTATAAATACATATAAACATGTCCATAAATTAAGCATTTTTGAGAATTTTAGATTAAAAAACTACATTAAGGCAAACATTTCAGATGAAATAGAACTACACATATTTACTAGGAATGTAATGAATAGTGATTTGGCCGAATATTACTTTTTAAAAACATTACACTTTTGATGGTAAATAAAATATTCCTCAAATTTTTAATAAAAAAATTTAAGATTATTAAAATTGATCTTATTATTTTTTATTGATTTTATTAAACATTGACACCTTGATGTATTTTTTGTAGTATATTTTAAACATTATTATTCTAAGAGTAAAACAATGTGGCTTTCACAAATCTGAATAAATTATAATAGTATAATTTTATCTATAGATGCATTAGATTATATTTTTAAGATTTTTATTTTTTAGAAAATTTATTAAAACCTAAAAAATTAAAAACTTGCTTGTCATCCTTCATGTATTCCACTTAACTAGAACAAATTTCTTTTCTCCAAGTCAGAATGTTAAGTTATTTCTTTTAAAATATATTAATTCTTCACTTGTACTTACTACGAAGTAAAACATTTATCCTTTTCTTTAGCCCTTCAACTGCAGTTACTTATATGTGTGGTTTATAAATCACACCCACAGATAAAGGATTAAAAGTTATTTAACCTGATAATGCTTACTCTCCCCCTTAAAATTTAATAAATGTTAGGAGATTTTTTGATAATAAGATTGAAATGTAATTCTGCAATATTCTTTGTTAAATATATATTTAAAAAAAAAATATCCTGAATTTATTCGGCCGCATATCTGTTTAGCATTCAGCAAGATTGCTCTTGCATCATAATTGCAGGCTTTACAATGATAAACAACAACTTTACAATGACATGTAAAGTTATTAAATACATTTACGTACTATGCAACTTAAAACTGAGTGAGTGTTAGATTTTTTTGGATAAAAAATGCAATGAAATATAATTCTGAAATATTTTTGTTTTATTATTTAATAGTACGTTTAAAAAAATTATTATCTTGAAAATATTCAGCCTAATATCTGCTTAGTATTCGGCCAGCCGAATATTCGTCACATCCCTAATATTTAACGTTACTGGAATTATGACAAAAGTACCTTGTAAGGGACAGAGTAGTTGATGTAGTATGTGTGAGCCTGAGATTTCCATAGACGTGCCGCTGTGACTTGGAGGATGATTCTTTACAACACACACCATGACCACAAAAACGATTTCTTTTGTGGCAGAATAGTTGGCTGATTAGAATGTGGCTGGACACAGATGGAGCTATCCCAGAAACTGGAAAACCGTGGCAGTTGTTCCAAGAGGATGGAAACGTAAGAAGTTTCATTACAGGATGACCCTGCATTACAGTGCCACAAGGTGACCTATATTTGGCAGTAACTTCCAAAAGAAACATGCAGAATATTACACCAAACCTCTCTTGGCAGCTGTCGGTATCCGTAGATATCAAAATTTTGAGGCAAATCCTGCTCATATAGTTGGCAGTGTATGGTTTAATGGCCATAGAACCTGCTTTAGCATGTATGGGAAATGCTCGGTGATGGGCTGTTACACATCATCTCTCCCTCCCCAGGTTTATTCAGAACTTCAGGGAGTACTGATTCAAGAATGGGACAGCCTACTGCTAGAACAGCTGAATAATTTAGTACTCGGCATGCCCAGACATACTGACTATCTTGTAGCACAGGACAAACTTGCAGCTTATTAACCTTTCTAAAAATCATATGATGTTAGTTTTTCCAAATAAGATAAGTATTCTCCCTTTGTCCAGGGATCTTTTGTCTCATTTTATTATTCACTGTGGTACCTGTTCTCAGTGGTGGCAAATGTGTGTGTGTGGAGGGGGACATTTATAGACACCTAAAAGTACCCTGAAGTATAGGGGGCCGACAACAAAATTTTAAAATTTAGTTACAAATGTGACTATTTTTCCCGGACCCAATTGCTTTTTTTTAATTCCTTTTTTTTGGGCGCTAATTATAAAATAAAATTTTATTTTTTCCCCCCTAAGGGGGGGGGGGCCCGCCCCCCCCCCCCCCCCCGAGTGGTCTCCATTTGTTCCGTATCTTCTTTGTTTTAAAGAGGCGTTATTTTTATAGCAATTATGAATTTTGGGGCTTAATTTGTGCCAACTCGTTATCCTTAATTTATGGACTGCATTGGGTATTTGAATAAAGTTTCAAGTTATTTCTAAATGTGTTTCCGAATCTGGCTGGCAAATAATTCTAAGTTTCTGGCACTGAACTTAAAATTCTGCTCTAGTCGAAATTGCATGAATCTTGATTACCTCCACTCACATATGATTAGGTATCACTTCTACATTTATCAATAAAATTGAAGAAAAGCTTATCATCGACACATTTACCATTTACAAATATTCCTTTAAGTTTAGTTTTTTAAAAGTTAAAATTTTTTAACTGGCACTGTTTCACTGGATTTGATCAATAATCAGAAATTTAAAAATAATTAAGCTAAAAGAAATTATTTAAAATTTTGGAACATAATGTGTTGCTCCGGCAAAGAAAGAGACATTTACTTTCAACAGGTCAAATGCTTGATCTTTAGTGATAGCAAATGATTGAAAGCAAGGAAGTTATTTAGCTGGAGATGGTCATGTTAAGAACTTGAACATTCTGCTAAACATGATTTTTAAGTTACGAAGTTGAACACGCTTTTTCTTCACGGATAAGAACTTCCAAAAATGGAAATAATTTCATTTAGTATGAATTTTCGAGTGTTTCCGAACCTGGCTGGGAATTATTTGTAAAATGCAGGCACCCCCGTTTCATCGAATTGTGCTTTCAAGCCGAGACTGTTCTGGACTTTCATTACCACTATTTATATATAATAAGGCTAGTGATCTATATTATCGATGAAAAATAACATTTAAAGTTAAAAACTCTTTACATTTATTTATGATACTTGGTGATTTCATTTAAACTGGATTGATATTTGTTACCATTTTTAAAATTAAGTTTTAAGAAGTTGTTTAGTTAACTTTTATTCTTACTGGCAAAGTTCTTAGACAAAGTTTTTTTTATTTAGAAAACAGGTGAACAAATCTGCGAAAATTGTACAAAGTTAGAAATAGATATTGAAGTTTTTTTTTCTTTTCTGCATTTAATACGCCTCTATTTGGGAACAAATTTGACCAACATATCCCATCAACTGCTGTTTAGTAATTTTTTAGTATTATAAAAAGGCTTTCCAGACCCTGCACATTAAAAACGCTAAGCCAGAAAAATAATCACTGTGGACTTGTGCGATTTTCATTAACACTTTACGAAGCTTTATGACTATTTTATTGCTTTAGATTAGAGAAGTTTCGCTTATGTATCTCAAATGTTAAAGTTTTTCCATTTCTGACATGAGCAAAGATCATTTAGCTCAAACCAATTCATCGACGTTAATGGACATTCGGTTTTTTCTTATATTTGGATAAAAGAAGCTTCTGTGGGCTTTGGCGATTAAGGTTACCATTTCACATGGCCATCAGCGCTGTCCTACAAAGATGAGCATGCCCGATTGAGGGTTCCCTCCGTAAATGAAACTTTTCTCACAACTTTCTCCTGCCATTGAAACGTCCATCAGATCGCAACCTCTGATGAACCCAGCTTCCGTCTTTCTGGGTCAGAGTTCTTCGTATTACGGACCAATCATTCCGATTCTTTTTGTCCGGCTTATCAACGATCTGGGGGAGAATATTGAACCGATCATCGGAGGGACATAATTAAGGAAAGAGAACTTTTCAGTTGGGATGAAATCCTTTTGCTTTTCGGATCCTTTATCGTACATTTAATGCTTTATACATTGTAGTGATGGAATCAGTAAGAGTTACGCCATTAGATCTTGTGAGTATTGATACAAATTTGTAATTTTTATTGTGTTTCCGTACAATTTTCTATGTCGCTGTTTCTGTAGATGAACTTCATTTAAACGTATTCCTTTCAAGTGTGGAATTATGGGTCACTTTTTAAGGCACTTTTGTTTCATGTTTAAGGCACTTGTTTCATGTTTGTAAAGATGAAATTTTGTTATCGATTTTTTTATTAACTTCCTGATAACTGTAGTTTTTAAAATTTTTTACAATTATGAGTTCTTGACAATATAAGCCGGACAAGATTCAGATCATAAGGAATAAATTTTGAGTTTTTGTCATTCCTTTCCACAGAAAATCTTGTTCTTTTTTGAGCTAAAAATGGCGTGTGGTTTCTGACGAGTGAGCCATTTTAGTTCAGTTCCATTTTGAATAATTTCTAATTAAAGTGTTCTAAGTATTAGAGAATTTTTGGTTTTTATTTTATAGTTTTTGTTGTATTTTTAAAAAAAATTCTGTTGAAGTAATTACTTTTTGCTGCTGCGTTTGCGCGCAAAAACGTTTATTGTTTTCATTATTTTTCATTCTTATTATTGTTTTCTTTTAATTTATTTTCCTTTTAATTTAAATTTCTATTATTTGTTTTTGTATTTTATTAGATTCGGCTGCACATGCGCCTTTCTATTTATTCCAAAATATGTTTTTATTTTAATTTTTAAATTTAATTAATTAATTTTGCTAAATTTTATGAAGTGTAACTATTATTCTTGACAATATACTATTTTAATATTTTCAAAACTTTATTATCAGTTAATCGATTAATTAAATTAAATTTTGATTCTGTACTAGTGGCGCCACCTGTTAGTGAGTTTGCGGAAAAATTGATTACAAGATTGCAAAATAAATATAATAATGAATTATAAATTAGAGAGTAAAAAGTAGAAAATAATTAAATTAAAAAAATTCACTTTTTAAATACACTTATAAAACTGTGTTTTAAAGTCTTTTTATTTAATTTATTTTGTACACAAACTCACTAAAATACAAAATAATAATCATCGATATGGCAATTGATGCTATTTAAAGCCCAATGAGTTTATCTCTACTAATAATAAAGGAGAATGTGTATGTGTGTTGGCGCTCAGCAGGTCAGACCGCTGGACTTAGAGCTACGAAATTTGGCACAAACATACTTTGGAGGGTGGGAATGTGCACCTCGGAGCCTTTTTTTGGAAATTTTAATTAGAATTTTAATTAATTAGAAATTAAGCAAAATTTTGGAGCTTTTCCTTAATAACTTCCGAAAATATAACAAAACAAAAATTATTTTTACATCATCTGAAAGTGCACAAAATTACCAATCCAATTATATTAATTAAGTTGCCGTACAATGTTTGCTCGAATTTTGATAAATTTTTAAGAATATTTTTTGGCATAATTTACAATGCTTTTCATTGTTGCAACGAAACTCGGACTGTTTTCATTGTTTAAACAAATATATAATTGCATATTTCTTTTTTATTGTTGCAATCTGAGATAATATCCTAATACATTTTGCTTTCATATTTTTGTTTCATAAGAATTTTTGTGAAATCTGTAAATCAAGCTCTCCGAGATATTGCTTTGCTTACATTAAGAAATAGATCCAATAAGCTGAATGGTTATGTTTGCTATGTTTTCATTCTTTTCGCAGCATGTTTTAATCCAGCTAACATGCCGCTGGCCATAAAATGTGCTGCGTCATTTTAATGTTGAAATCAAATGCATATTTTACTAGAGGAATAAGAAAGTGAAGATAGTGCCGACAACATGGAATTAGAGGTTACATGAATAGTCAGTTATTTGATTGCATTAGGAAAATTTTTATAGTCAATGAACAGATTAGGTGCAAGGCCACTAAAAGAACATGGATTAAATATCTACCACAATCTGAAGTTTAAAATTAGGTTGTTAAGAGAACCATGAATATAAAATGATGCAAGATTCAATTGAAATCATATTCCCGGCGAACAATCTAGTCGTCGAAGGCGGCTAGTACAAAATAAGTAAAAGTAAATATCGTTTACGCAATGTCATAATTGAACATAAATGTGAAATTAGGAACCATCTACCATTTTAAACGATTCGGATACTCTTTCGAAAAGTGTATCTAATTACATATAATTGGGGGGGGGGGGCCGGCCCCGCCGGCGGGGAAAATTTTTGCACGGGGTATTCAACTAATGCTGTCAGAAATCGAACCTAGAGCAATACATTGCCCAACAGACTGTTTATAATGCAATAAAAAATTTTAGGAAATTGCAGCATTATGATTTTTTTCCCTACATTGCTTTGCAAAAACCGCTGTATTCAAAATATTATTTTAGACTTGATTGTACGGCAGCGTACTCTAATTTTTGGAGTTCTGCCTTGTGAAAAGTTTTCACTTTGCACCTCCAGAGGGGGGAACGGGGGGGGCAGGCCCCGCCGTCGGGGAAAATTTTTGCCCGGGGTATTCAACTAGTTGATAAATAAAGAGCTGTCGAAAACATTTTAGACCAATTTCATTACATTCGTCCCCTCCTCGTACAGCAGGTCATGCCCCCTGTCGGTCAAACTCTAGCGCCACTCCTGCATCCACATCCTGCAGTGATGCGCAAACCGAGGGTCGCGACCCACACAGGGGTCATGAGAAAATTTTTGTGGGTCGCCAAATTCAAAGAAATTTATTTGACAATAAAAAAAAAAAATTATAAGGCTTTTTGTTAGAAACCGCGGTCGACACAATTTGGGGATCGGAATTGAAAATAGTTTGCGCACCACGGCTTTATTGCATAAAAAGATCCTATTAAGATAGATTATTGGATTTTAAAAAATAAATCGTTTGTAATGATGTAGTAAACGTGGTATTTATACAGTTGGTATGTTTTAATTAATATCATTCCCTTTTCATTGGCCATTCAAAAATTCTGAAAATAGAGGCCAATTCAAACATTAATCTAGAGTAATAACGCTAAGTTATGCTGCTAAATAAACAAATAATTTAAACTTCTAAAACTGGTAACTAAAAACTGAAAATGTAATAATGTGTAAATGTATGTAAACAGCATTGTTTAAGCTATACTTTGATTTACTAGAGCTAAAAATGACTACATTTCAGAAATTTTTCTTTCTATTTATTCGTTGCTGTAAGTTTGATAGATTATAAGATTTACACTGGAATTAAAGAAATAATATTCTTAATTAATTTTAATGAAATATCAATAATGCTGAGATTTTATCATATGTTTGGCGCAGAATGAACAGATTTGGGTCTTGTGCCATAAAATCCAATCAATAAATCAATAGTAACCTCCTTTGTATGTATCATTCTTTGTATATTTAATCTTTAATTAATAAATTCTTGAGTGCGTTCATTTAATTTCAATTTATAGTGATTAGCCCAATCATTTTATTGAAATCTACTGAAAGTACCAGAATTTTTTTTCAAAAGCTTAGAACAAACTAATTAATAAATAACTCTGATGTTGAGTGAATTAGTAGTAGTAGCAACAATGTTAGTAGTAGTAGAAGAAAAAAACTGCAGCAATGTTATTAATAAGTGGAAATGAAACATAAAACTGTTTTTTCTTTTCTTTTTTTTATTTTTGTGAATTATACAGCCTATGCTATTTTGCATGAGTTAATGAATATTTATTTTATAAAATAACATTCTCTAATTAAAAAATTATATTAATTCATATATGAAATTATTAAATTTATTATATATTTATTTTCAAAATGAATTCAAATTGCATGATTTAATTTCCTCGATATTTTCTAGAATCCATTCTACTAATTAAATTTAGGGAAACGTCTATTCTAAATTACGTTGTTCATTATAAATTTTTCCTATTGTGAAATGTAAGACCTGATCAAACAGGAATTCAAATGAACATTCGGAGGAATTAACAATTTAAAAAACTGAAAGCTGAGTAAATTAATACTCCTCTTTAAATAATTAGAAAAGTCATCCTTAATCGCTCTAATAATACAAAGTCAAATTAATATGCACGAGATAAATTTAAACTTTTTATTTTTCAAAAAGTGCAATAACGTAACTTAAAATTTTACCCAATGAGAGGCTTCGCTTCCATCCTCAGAGACCAATCCGCAGCGATAACACTTCCGAACAGCCAATTAAAAATCTTTTTTTTATACTTTTCTCTCTCTCCTCTATATCAACATTTCTGCTCTACTGTTCCCGAGTTTTCAAATCCTGAATAATTACTCTGCTACCGAGAAAGTTTTCGCGTTCTTTAATCTCTCTGGGAATTTCTTGAATCGTCGGTTGCACTTCGAATTTGTATTCGTGTTGTTATTTTGTTCTATTCAGGATTCAGATTGTGAGGTTTAATTAATCTGGCTTTGTCTGAGATCTATTTTGACAAACAGAAAAGGGGGATTTTGCGGCAGGATATCTGTTTCAGAAATTCGTTTTTCCTTCGAAAATGGAGAGAACCGCATATTGTAATTATTTATAATGTCATTATTTGTTAACAATGTAATACCTTTCGATCCACTTTTGGAATTACGGATAAACAATGTAGAGATACTGAAGTGCAGATTAGTAGCAAATACAACTACAGAGTTAGAAGCGGCAAACCTCGAGAAAAGTAGTTTCGGTTTAAGAATGCAGAGTGAAATCCAGTCGCAAAAACGAATTATAATCCAAATTTTCATACATTTATATATTGGTGAGACAAGCAAATGGATTTTTAAAGAGAACTTTTAAGTCCAGTAAACATTTTCGTTACAAATTCGTTATTATCGAATGGCTTTTAATTAGCACTTTTTGTTTATTCTGTTCGCAAAAGTTGATTCTTTTCATTACAAATATTTTTGTTGTTAAATACAATAAATGAATGCATGGCTTGATAACACTAAGTGAAATATTAAAAAAACTTTTAATGGCTGCATTCTTCTAAAATATAGTAAAAAGCAGCACACAAGTATTTTTATGTATAATAACTAGAAATAAAAGCGCAGGAGTTCCCGTCCAAGCCTCATTATGACTGGAAAGTAAGCAGCATAACAATTATGCTACGCTTAGATTTAAAAATATTTGCGTTAAGAATTTCGTTCTGAGAGAGCAATATTCGCAGGGAGAATTTACTTTTGTTCATGCCTGCATGGACATGTTTTTGATTCGAAAAAGAAATTCTTTAAGGCATCTTTTAAAAAAACCCGTGTTCTTAAAATTTTCTTAAATACACAATTTATTTTTATTTTTTAGCTTTTGGAAGGCATTTTTTTTTCTATTTCATGTTTTAAGTAAAAGATTAAAGGGATAGAAAGGTTATTATTATTTGGAAAAGCACGGTCACTGTTCTAATTGAATTCTTATTGCTTTGATTTTCAGCACTCTCTGCAGATGGCGCCACAAAATATCTCATTTAGTTCATCCAACTGATTTTATCTAATTAGTTCAAAAAAAAAAAAACTTCGCCTGGTAAATAGGTTTAAATATGCCGAAACTTTATAAAATTGAATGATTTATGCATTTAATAAAAGTGTATAATTTCAGAAAAATCACCTTTAGAAAAAAATAGCTTAAAAATTCCCCAGTGTTTTATTTTGAGTCTCCTGCAACTATTTCTTACGCATCCCTTTGACCACAACTAGAAATAGTACGTCCTTCAAATCACTAGCATGAGAAGTCACTTTACGTTCTTACTAACCGTAGCCATGGCTTTCTTATTCATCGTCTGATATCTTCCTAAACGACACAAAATGCTTTTCATAGACTCGCTTAACAACTAAATGACCGAATCATCCACGAAGAAAATTGCTCCCAAATGCTGCAAAATGAGACGTGAATCGTTTGGTTCCTTCGTTCGTCGAACATATTATTATTATTATCCTTTTTTATTTTCCTTTATTTTTTGGTTCTTTTTCTCAGCCGATCACACAAAGTATCGTCTGATCAGTAATGGGGGAGACGAACAATGCCATAATAGAGAGAGAACACGCCAGTAGAGCATTTCCGAACTTTTAGTGGGAACCTTTTGTTCGAATCGGAAGTCGAGACGAATGTGTGCACGAATTCTAGATGAAGAACTTTCTCCGGAACTGTATTTTTCCCGTTCTTTCTTTTTCAACCCTCATTCATTCGGTTAAAGTTCTGCTGCTCTTAAAAGTCGTCGGGATCGGTTTAAGAGGATTTTAATCGTTTTTATTTCTCGAAATATGCATGAAAGTGAGCTAAAAAATGGATCTGAATAGCTATTAAGAATAATGGTTCTTTTAAGAGTCCTTTGAATCTTTTATTTTTTCTTTTCTTTAACATTTTTTTACTATCCATTGTATTGAATGACCGAATCTATCAAGTTGGATTAAAAATTTAATGACTTATGCATAAAATTTGCTCTCTTTTTTTTATGAAGATATTTTCATGTTTCATTGTTCAGTGAAAAGTTCTTGCTATTAGAAATTTTTGAATCCTAATCTTTTGTAGTATTTTTCATGACTTAGTGCAACTATTATTGAAATAATATACTTTTTAAAATATCATATGTGTAGAAATGCTTTTATTTGCACAATAAAAACTTACTGGTGATCTTAAAATATTTTTAAGTAAATCTAATTAGATATATACATTATGTGTTATAAGGAATTATTGTTATTCATTTTAATGTGCTTATATTTATACACACACACACACACAAATATATATATACAAGCATAAAGTGGGTTTTTCTTACGTATGTCTAAAGAATAAAAAAAATTGGTAGTTGAACTGAAATAACACTTTAGTTGTGTTATCTAATAGTTTATATTTAATTACGCAGTTTTCAAAGAACTATTAGCAAGAAATAAGATTGTCCATAAATAAACTGTTCTTCAGAAACAAAACACTGTTAACGGTGCTTTATTTTCTCTAACAATGGAGTTCCTTTTAGGTTTACAACAACTGCGAATTTATCCTGTATGATACCGTCATCTGATTCAGTAAACTGTTTTATACATAAAATTGTTTTTTATTTAGTTGTAATTTTCGGTTAATATCATGACTTGCCATTTCCTTCATCATTCATATTAAAGAAAGCAATTTGACTCGCAAATTCTGCAGAATTATTTTCTTATGCATCTTCTTCAAACTTGATGAAACGGCAGCTTTTCCCATATAGTGGCCATTTATCATGAGTTATTCGAGTTTCCAAAAATATAATTTGCTATTCTCTTTTTTTCACCAGTATTTTCTATTAAAGATTGGATGAATTTCAGTTTGGACAATATATTCGCGATAAATATACAAATCTAACCGAAAAAAGAGCTGGAAATGATAAAATTTCTTTAATCTTTTTTCAAACATTTTTCTTCAGGAAGTTCTATGCATTATCCAGAGTCAAAATGCTTCTTATATTAAGAGTTTTTAAAAGTCACATCAAAACAAGCTCACTACCCGTGAAAACGAGTAGACATGAACCTAAGATATATTTGTACTCATTGTGTGCTGAGACGAAAGGAAAAATAAATTTTTGATGTTCCAGAGAATTCGCTATCGAAAAACACGCGCTACGTCACGAAAGATGGCGGGAAAATAACATAGTTGGTGAAGAATTATTTTGATTGCATGCCAATTCTATGGTGCAACAAAAATTATAAGAAATCAATTTGCACAGAAATGAAACGTTAAGTGTTTATTTTACATTACAGAAATGAAACATTAAGTATATTATTTTAGAAATAATTACCCTTCTCTCTCACATATATATTATTTCATTTCATAGTTAAGCTTCTGTTTGCGTTAGAAATCTGTAACTAAGAGAGAGTGGTTTTTTACTTCTGCAGATTCTTCCCAATATTCTTTTTCTCGTCATCCAAATTTTTATAACTCGGTAACAATATCATGATATTTTTAAATGCAGTAATGCAACAAAAACCGTTTCTCGCTGTTAACTTTTTTTTTTCGTACAGAAATAGCAATTATAAACCATGCCACGAACAGACTTGGCTTAAAAAACGAATGAATGTGTTTTCTTTTATGATTGCATTTCAAAAAAATTGATTATAATTTCAGAAAATCAGTGCATTCAACAAAAAATGTATTTCAGTAGAAAGTTCATTGCATGCACTCTGAATTTTATAAATTCATCAATCACTTCAAGAAATTTCGTAATCTTAAGGTATCTGGATCTTTCGACACAGTTTGAATACAATTTCCTTTCTATGAATATTTATAATGCTTTCTTAGTAATTTTGAGATTTAACATCTCACAAATGTTTCTAACATTTGGTACGGAATCTACTTCTACTGTGACAGTTGAATCCTCAGCTAGACACATCTGTGAAATAAGACAGTAGCCGAAGCAGGTGCGTTTTATTGGAACGGATCATCGAGGAATTTGACTGCATATATATGCGACCATTTCTTTTTAATACTCTGACTCGCTTAGGGTTCGAATGTTGCTGCTGATACACATTAGATGTTCTGGAAAGCGGCATTTGCCGTAGTCGTTAAAAACAAGACAAGGAAAAAGTTTTTATCGTACCAAGTCTTGTGAAGAAGGTTTCCCGTCGAGTTTCGTTTTACGAACCCAATATTCTACGCATCGCCCATTTTGTGCTTTTATGAGTTTTCTGTTTGAGGCATCCGGCTCAAATTCCTTCACTCTTTAGAAATTCGACCTTTGGGACGCAATAAAATGTTTCACCCTATTGCCAAAATCTAATGACTTCAATTTAAAACTCTGCTGTACTTTCTGTCGCCAGCCGGAGCGATTCTGAATAATTCGACGTTTTAAAGTTTTGAATTATCTTGTCTCAAAAATAAGTTAATTAACTTTTTTTGTTCCTGTATGATTAATTAGTAATTAATTAAATTATATTTTTATGGTTTTTGAAAGGGAATATATATCTTATTTGGAAACTTGAATTCTTTGCAACAATTTCAAGGGTTTCTTCTAGTGTAATTACTGAAATTGCAGCTTTATTGTTAAAATATTCATATTCTGCTTCCGCTTTGGCATTCTAAGGCATTATTTGTTTGTCTTTATTGTTTTTAATTTTTTACTAATTAAAAATTATCAGAATTTTCAAAATTCAGCTATAAATTTCAATGAATTCCCTTTACCTAAAAGTCTTGTTATGTATGTTTATAAAATGTCATAATGTAAAATCTTTTTTTTTTATTAGTCTCAGTCGAATTATGTGGATTGTTTTAAATTTGCTGATGGCAATGACTTGAGAAAAAGAATAAGTTAATGATGAATGAACGCATTGTCCGTTTACTTACTTAAACGGTTTTTATTTTCGGAAAACAATATGCATAGTATCAATACATTCATTATTTGTTCTTTGAATTTTCAGATATTCTTGGATATATAATGTGGGATTTTAATGAACCGTAAGTAGAAGAAGTAATTTGAAAACGCTCTTCTTAAAATTGCTATTACTCTACCACTACTCATTTTATTGTTTATTTCGTACTCATTTTTTAAAAGCAAGTATTCAGTGTCTCATATAAATTATTATTAATTATTTTTAAAAATAATTTATTTTCTTTAATCTTTTAATGTAGAAGAATTGTTCATTTACCTATATTTTATTTATTATCTATACTCCAGTATAATGTGATAATTGAAACGCGATTTCTATACCGCCTAAAAATAGAAATTAATGTGTTGGCTGCCGCTGATTCCATTTGACTCACGCCCGTGAGTCACATTTACGATCTGATTACATGACCCTTTCTCTACTGCAGTTAAGATATTGTAGAGACAAGGGTCATCTGATTAGATAGAAGGTCCGAATCACGACATGAATCATGGCAGCGAACGCGTTAGATAACCTTCTGTGATTTTTTTATTTATCGAAAATTTAAATATATATGTTAAAGAAATGGCGACTCTTGATGGAAGTTATTTTTTCAATCAGTAACTAGAAATAATCAGCATACCTAATTGGAATGATATATTTAGCAAGAGATTAAATTTAGAAAACAAAGACGCGCGGCGAAAATTACATAACCTCTTATCTGTGATAACCCTGACCTCGGTAATAGCAGATTAATGAAATGTAATAACGCTGGCGTTATCGAATGCACAATGCTCTTTTGATTTCCTAGGAGACTCGTGTTTACATTAAGAGCCCAACCGGCCTGTCTAGGTCAGTGGATCGGAGAGAAATCCTCCACCAAACGAGTAGGACTCGTTTGGTGGAGGATACTCCATACCTGTCTGATATCCACATAGAGTGCGATCTTTGCGTCCGAATGAGAGGTCAGAGTTCAGGAGTGATGGTTTGTTGTTCGGAGGTTAACCCAGTTCGCACGCAGGCCAAGAATACGATGATTAGCCCTACCAGTTTTTTTAAGAGTCCGCCCAGCATTTTATGATAAAATAAAGGAAGATATTCAGTTTTTAAGGAATTGCGATGTATTGTTTTCTGTTCATATGGGTATTTTGAGTGCGCTGTATTTTTTCATTTTAGAAAAAGACCTTTGAAGGAACGAAGAGCTGAAAAGGCAGGAGTCAATTAATGCTCACGCGACACACATTGAATGGGCCGTGTCGATTTAACGTTAGAATCCAATCGTATCTTGTAGAAGTGAAAAAGACATGACTTCACAGCTCAGTGTAAATAATAATAAATGACATGCGCAGCTACATTTCTTATCTGACTTCGACGGTCACGTGAATTGACTCCATTCTCTCTTTTATCTCTCTCTTATATATATATATATATATATGATATTTTAATTTAACTTTTTTGAATCATTTTTAACGACACCTCATTTTAATTACTTTTGCTTCCATCGTAATAAGCGCGCTACAACTTTCTGTTCAAGTCACGAGCCTTTTCCGGGGAAATTCCCTTCTCTGGGTACTTAAACTTTCTGCGCATTTCCTATCTGCCCTTTTCCACTCCAACATGTAAACGAATAACAACGTCGCGTGTTAAATTTTTTAAGTCTGGTCATGGATACTCGTATAATACAATTATTTTAACTATTGCAAAGTAACAAACTATTGTCTACGATGGAATAAATGAAGATTTAACAATTGCTGTCTTTTCCTTAACAACATGGATTACTTCACCTTTAAAACTTCATCTTTCATATATATATAAATGATTTCGTTTAAATGTGGATCATACTCAACTTCCAAAAGTATCTGAATATCTTGGAAACTTTTCGTAATATTTGGGCATAACTGTACGAAACAAATGTTTCGACGCAACTTTTTTTTAGCCAGACAATAAGATTGTCTGTCTAATTAATTACTGGTTAATTTATGTAAATAAATGGAACTCTAATTGTTTTAAAAATCTCTTGCAGCGTATAGACGTAGATGAACTCACAACAATCTTCGACCTTTACAGAAAATTAATGGAAATCCCATTAATTTAAGACAGCTTATTTCAAGTGAATATTAATTTTTTTATAGAATCACCCAATAATTTTTTATTAAGAAATTTTAGATAAAAGTATGGATATTTTAGAAAAATGGCTGACATTCTAAATTTTTAAAATTCATGAATCTACGATTGCCTATTAATTTACGACTGTTGTGTTATGTTTAATGTATGGTATTTGTATATTATATGTCAACATTAGCCTGATATCATCACTACGGCCTTCCCCAATCGTTTGTTTCTCTTCTTCCCCATGAATATTATGTTCCTTTTATGTTTAGATCACGAGATCCCCGTTTAATAGGCTCTGTTCTGAATCGAAATGGATCCCATTATTTTGCTTTTCCTGTGGGAAGGCATGCACATATCGTTTTTGTTCCTGTGACCTTCTACGGGAAACAAGACGTTATCGAAATCAGCTGAGTGTGTACAAGACATGAGTTATTGTTTTCAAGGAAGATTGAAGATATCAGGATGGTCAATTTTGAAAGTGTAATTGATTTTGTATTGCTGGTGTTCCAAGTCGTGTCTCTAAAATTGATCGCCTTCGTAGGACCCGTAGGATATTTCCACCAGCGGATTCAGAAACACAGATACTTCTGCCAACATTTGGAATTAACTTATCTGTAGATTTCCACTCGAAGTTAATATTATAAAAGAAGGAGCACATTCCAGCAACTGTAGTCGATTTTAGGTTTTACATCCATTAAACTATAAAAATGACCAATTGAGGCGAAAAGTAATTATCTTTTCCTTGACATTTAGTACGTATTGTTTGCTAAATTCTTTCCTCATTCAAGGTAAATTTTAGCACTATAACTACGGTAAGTAGCTACAAAAGAAAATGGCCCAGATAACTAGAATAATTTTAGTTATCTGGGCCATTTTCTTTTGTAGCTACTTACCGTAGTTATAACTGGTGCCCAACGTGGGGCCCCAATTATAACTACGGTAAGTAGCTACAAAAGATAACTAGCCCAGATTATTTTAATTTACAAAGACAAACACAAAATTTTACATTAAAGATCATGGTTTGCCCAGTATGTGCTCCGGGGAAATTCCCGTTCAAGAGCTGCATTATTCTAGGTCTGGACGTGGTGAGAGCTATTTCTAGTCTGAGTAGTTCTTTTATCCTTCTCCAAGAGGGCGTTGCAAGCAGATCCAGTGAGAGGGGCTGCAGAAGTGAGGTGGGGGGAAAATGCATTGGCTACAGCACTGATTTAGGTTGGCGTTTCAGTAATTTTGGATCCCATTGGAAACTTATTTAAGGATGGAATTTTTGCTTCACACACTTATAATGATTCGAATATTCCCAGAGAAAGATATTTGTTGTTGTTGGCATGGTGGGGACGCGAGTTTGACATGTTTTCTTTATACAAAGATAAATACTAAGATAACAAGCATAGTCGTTCTTCATTCCAGGAATATGCTCCCCTTTGACATAAACTACATTTTTTAGATGCGATATTAAAACATGCGAATTTGAATTTCAAGAAGTTTGCTTGTCAGTGAGTAATTTCTTAAACTTAATGAAAATTTTGTGCATACATACCACTAATGTAACCACTGAAGTAATTGTAAGTTATGCTAACAGTGTACAAAACTATTCTTTTAGGGTGTATGTACAAAAATTATAAAATTTACATTAGCATTTAATAGAAAATCTAGCAATAGAGTATAAAAAAGTTAATAAAGTTGCATTTTCTGTCAAAGAACTAATTCATTATTATTAAAAAAAGATTTTCAGCAATTTTTCATTCCAGGGATGAGATTCTTCCGCTTTTTGGTGGATTTCCGCTTTTTTGGAGAAATTTCGCTTTTTTTTTTTTTTTTCCCCTGCCGCAAAAATTTGCTTTTTCTTCCGAAAATTCCGCTTTTGCACAAAGAAAAGAAACCTTTCTATCTTCCATTTTTGAAAGAAAATTCTGGTAATAGTTAATAATAGTTAAATATTCTTTTTCTTATTTATACGTACTTAATTCTAAATAATTAAGTTATTACTTATTATAGTGCAATATTTTCATCATGTTGCATGTTCTGATGTTTTACTTCTTAAAACGTCCTTCGCGTATAAATAATGGTACAAATTTTTTGCTCGCGTATGATTTCAGTCTTTTTTCTTTTTTGCCAATCTCATCCCTGTCATTCACAACTTAATAAGTTTTTAGACTCACGGAGTGAAATATATTACTATCAAGAATAGTTTTATTATCATATTCTATACAAATAAAGAGTATTTCTTTAAAGAACATTTGGCTTTCCAACTGAAAAAAAATATTTTTCAAAGAAAAGAAAAAGGTTTAGTATTTTGTCTAATAAATGGAAATACTTAGAAATTGGCAGTTCTCTGTCCTCATTTCAGTTTTAAGTATGTCCCCCTTCTTAACTTACACAATTTGAAATATTATACTACTTAAAAATAGATTTTATGAAGTCTACACCTACAAAGAGTAATAAATCTTTAAATCGTATATCTCAGAAGGCTGTCACTGAAAATTTTTTCATTTAAATAACTTGTGACGGGTAAAACAGAGCATTTAAATATAGTCGACATATATAAAACTGAAGCCACATATCTCATTCCGCCTACTAAATGTCATCTCGTTAGCAAATTTCAACAAAACGCGTGAGATCAACATTTGTTCAATTATAATACAATTACCGCTTTTACTTCTTTTCGCCTTGTTTAACAAAGAGAACTATTATTCTGTCAGCAACGGATAATTTTTTGCTGCATAAAACCAAATGATGAAAAAAGGCGGTAAAGTAGAAAAGTGGGTAGAAAGAAATGTGAGTTAATTACAATTTAAAGTGTTGACGCGTTGCAGAACACCTAAGATGAAAACAACTTTACCAGAACAATTCCAATTTGGCCACTCAACCATGTTGCCAACGTTGCTTTCATTATGACCGCGAACGTGCCACAAACATTGTTTACGAAGCAACACTTTTTTTTTAATCATCTGCCAGCTTTTCCCCGCCTTTTCTATTCTTCCATCGCTGTTCTTTTTATTCGAGACTTCAACCTTAGAACGATTTAATAATGCCCTTTTTCGTTTCGGAACACCAATAAAACACGTTCCTTGAAGAAGTGAGGACTTGGGAAAAAGTAAGACTTAATTGCCTCAATTCGTACTGAAGCAAAGTGGTAAGAAATAACGTCGCGGGAAAAAAATTTTTTTTTCGAGATATTATTCGTGTTCGTTAATTCTTTTTGCTCCGCATAAAATGAACCTTATTATCGTCTGAGGATAAAATGTTTGCATAACAGGGTGAACTGAATAAATTCACTCTGAGTACTTTAAATAGCGTTTAGGGAAAAGCTATTCGGTCGCTTGCGTTAACTTCTTTTTTCCTGCAACAGATTAGATTTTGACCAAGGGTGTTGGTTCTCTCAAGAATTCTTAGGGCGTTTTCTTTTTTCTTAAATTGGAAATCTCATTATGAAATGAACTAAAGAGTAAAGATAAATTTAGAGGTGTATTTATTTCCATTTTTTAAAGTATTTGCTATTTCGATTGTCCAACATAAATGAAATATATTATTTTACTATGTTAGAACGAAGACTAAATGAAAATACCCAATGCAATCAATTCATGATCACGTGAAGAAATACAAATTTAGAATCCATTACGAATTTGGAACTGCTGCTTCTAACGATTCTACTGGACAATTCTTTTTCTGATTGAAACAGATGTTTTTTTTTTTTTTTAATATTTTCTTTGGTGTTATAATTTTGGGTTTATTTAAGTTATTCGATTTTTTTATTGGCTCTCAACATCGTCTAATTTATTTAATATCGTTTTCTGTTAACGTTAGTCATTCATATTCGTTGGCATTATTAGAGTAAATCTAATCTAAATTATATTAATGTTTTATGAATTTCTATCATATTTAGTTAGTTTTACATAATTAATTTTTATCAGATTAATTATTATTTTTTATAGGAGTTAATACCAGTTAGCTATTAAATATATATATCACCATTAAAGCGTATAATTCAGTTATTCTATAGAATAACTAGTTATTCTATAGATTAACTGATCAAGTTAGTTAAAGTGTAAAATAAATTATTTATTTCACACTTTACCTAGTTATTCTATGAAATAACTAGGTATTCTATAGAATAACTAATGATAGACCGTTAAAGTGTAAAATAAACATTCTGACATTAAAACAAGTCCGCTTTTTCCTAAATTACGCACTGATTGAATATCAGCCATAACCGATGGAAAATTAAAACCACTATAATAGTGTCATAAAACTGTAATGTCGCTTTCTTGCCATATTATTCTTATAGTTGGAAAGAGAGATTTACAGGAATGCGTATTGGAAGGAAGTCAAAGACAGTCGACCTTGGCGAGAAACTTGGCTACTGTTTAGGCAACTTGGCGACGAATTTGGCGACAAAATAAAGGTTCCAGAATATACAGGAATTGTCTCGGTATTTCTATTAGGAAAGAAGTTATGGACAAATTCCACTATAAACGCAGATTCATTACATTCAATGAGCTAGCGAAGCTACTAGGTTCCGTCTCCCGCTGCTAGCGAAGCCGTAGGATGTTTTTAAAGTTAAAAAAATTTGCTCGGTGTCCGTTTCAGATGCCGCAGGCATCGCGAGAACAATTTTTCCTACTTCATGTGAGTATTTAAAAAACGCAGATTCCTTACATTCAATGAGCTAGCGAAGCTACTAGGTTCCGACTCCCGCTACTAGCGAAGACGTAGGACGTTTCTTAAAAGTAAAAAAAAAAAAAAATTCGGTGCCCACTTCAGATGCTGAAAATACAAATAACCAATCTGACTAACAAACAGGCTGCATCATGTCGGCTATTTTACACTTTAACGATGCGTGGACCGTTATTCTATAGAATAACTAGTTAAAGTGTAAAATAAAAGTTTATTTAACACTTTAACTGACTTGATCAGTTATTCTATAGAATAATTAGGTATTCTATAGAATAACGGATTTCATACTTTAACGGTAACATATACATTAAAAAACATTTATGCCTAAAAGAACTCAGCATACAGTATGACGTAGGCTTAAAAATCTCCAATTTTTAATCTAATTCTAATTTTTACAATCCATGCTTTTAATAACTCGGGATTCTTAAGCTCCTTCTTGAAAAAAGGTTTTCGTACGACAATCGTCTTTTTCATTCGCGTTATAACCGCCAAAAGTTTTACAATAACACATTTTTTTATTCAAAAGTTTTGCACAAAATACAAACATAGCTGACACGAACTGTTTCATTAGACATGAGTCTGTGACGCCGCATGAGTGGATGAATTGTTCTTGATTTTTGTTTTGCATGTCTAAGTCTATATAAAATTATCATGATTCATGGTTTTTCAGAGAAAAGATAATAATGATTCATGTATCAGCAGAAATTATGAAGCCCTAATTATCTTAGTTAAATGTTCTCTGAGAAATAAGTTAACATTAACTTTGTGTTCCCATTAGATATTCTTTTGTAGCGGTGTACATCTTATACGATCAAAACGGAGGAGTTAAATGATAAATTCTACTTTCTCGCCTTGCTCATAAAGAAACGTAATTAGAAATACGTATTTACATCATTCGTAATAGTAGTAGAAGTTCATATCAGATGTATGCTCGCTGGCTAGCTCCTTTATCTCAATTTATACGTAATTCAAGCAAAATTTGTACTAAAGATAGAATCGATTATTTGGTTCTTAGGCAATGAATGCTTTGTGAAGACTTTGAAACAATAGAATTCTTCTTCTTCTTTGCATCCGTTGAGAGATCGAAAAGGTAGAAGGAAATGCTGACGTAATACTTCTCTTTGAAGATTATATTTCAGAAATTCAAACAGAGTATGGATTAAGGTTTCATTCTATCAGCAAAATTTGCAAAACGATGAAGAAATGAAATGAAATCTATGTAACTTGGCATTAGTATATTTGTCGTTTATCCCAAGACAACAAAGTTCATAATAAATTTCAATTTAGTTGTTATGATCCTGGCTGCCAGAAAAATTAATTTGCCTTCACCAGGTTGGTTTGGAATCGAAATGAATCTTAAGAACTCTGCCACTTATTTGTAAAGATTATATTTTATACTACTTGATTATCTGTACAGGAATGATTTAATTTATCTATTTTTGAGGTGAAATCAAATATATAAAATATTTTCATGCATTCGAATCATCTATGTTTACGCCTTCAAAAGCTGCAACGAGTAAATGCATCTTATATCCCAAAACTCTACAATAAAAAGCTATCCAAAACTAAACAATCCAATTAGAAGGCATCGAGTAATGGCAATCACATTAAAATTCCTTACTGATTTCAATAGCATTTTTCAAAAGTTCTTATCTTGAATAGTTAAAATCGTTTTTCAATATATTTAGGGAGAAGAGTGCGATTTGATCACATAAAATTAAATAAAAAATCTTTCCTTTTTTTCGGCCAACTAAAAATTAAATTCCAAATTCTGTAGTGGAAATATAAAGAGTTCACGTAACGTGGTTTTCCATAATAGCACACGCCATTTTAGTTTTCATTTATTTTTCTGTCTCTGAAAACATTTTGGAATGCTTCTGACGTGGCATTGCAAAAGATTTTTACAGAATACTCACCAGCAAAATATCTAGATTTTGAATATCAAGTTTAAAAGCTAAGTGATGGAAAGCCTTGACTGAACACATCCTGTTTGGATTGTACACTAGTTGCGAATGAATGTAGATCTCGAGCGACCTGCTGTAATATTGCTGTAAATGTGTTTCTTCTCAAAACATATTAGACTCGTTTACATATGTTGCGAAAGAAATGAAACAATTTGCTTTCTGTGGTTTATTCTTCTTTTAGAACAAAAATCATTTTTCGTCTTCCCATTCTAATGTATTCCAGTCAAATGCATTGTGAACATCTAAATCACACACACTGATTCTACAATTTTTTTTTTTTGCTTGTGAAATGAAGTCGATTCTAGTGACGTCGTAGTCACGTGAGCGTAAATACGCATGCGCTGTAATATCTAACTTAACCCATGCTATGGCGTTAAGTCCTTTTTCATCTTAAAGACGTTCAAAATTAAATTGTTACGCATATTTGACGTGAATAATATAAGCATGAATAAACTTCATCGAGTTTTAAATATTGTTCTGCCTAATGGAGGCTGTTCATGTGACGTTACGGTCATATATAAGGTGGCCAACTTTTTCACAATTAAAAGGACACAAATAAATTGAAGAAAAAAATTATCACAAATGAAAGAAACATTTTGTTCATTGCATCTATAACATGATAAATGCATAATAAAAAGATTTGTAACATTTTATATTGCAATTAGGCTTACATGACTATTTAAATGAGTGCTTTTCCGCTGAATTACTATTTTTTGTCAATTATCTCATCTTATAACAATATATTGGGAATATCTGAAAAAATAGGGGGAGCTGGGGTTGATTGATACGCGGGAACATTGATACAGTTCTTAAATTTTGATGATTGGAATGTCTCAAGAAGTTCATATTCCCTCATTTACAGGGTGTCCCAAAAAAGTGGAAGAAGCTTTTATTTCCTTAATTATTGATTTTAGACATATACTTCCAATTAAAAGTTTCATCAAATAAGGTAAGAATTTGTATAAAAATTCTTTGATTTCCAAGGGGATTGATAATAAAAAAGTTACAAAAATTAAATTTTTGTACGGCCCTCTTAGAGCAAAAATGTCAACTAGTAAAATGTTTCTTTTACATTCATCTATTCATATACAAAGTTGCACGCTTCTATCTGTAAAACTTAAAAATATATAAGAAGACAAAACTGTTGACTTAGACCACTTATCCATACCTCTCACTGCTGTTTGATCCAGGCTTTCGACGTACATTTTAAGGATAATATACATAATTCAAAAAAAATATTTAAAGAGTGGAATCAGGAAATAACAATGTATATGTTAACTCTTGTTAAATCTAAAAACTAGTCAAATAATACATTAATTGAAGTATTTACAAAAATAGTTCATCATGTGAACCTTCAAAAAATATTCACGGTGACATATCAGCAGCGAGGCTCAACCTCCTAGAAACAAGCAGTGCTATAAAAATATTACTATAATACAATTGAAATATACAATTTTGCAAAAATAGCTTTACCTTCAAATAGTTCAAACACATAGTTGTAATTATCTGAGTTGTATTTTAGATGATTACAGTCCGTTTTTTTCGGCGAGTTCCGTTTTAATAAGAGAAATCGAATATGTAGGAACCAGGCAAATTCCCCTTGAGATAACATGGAAGGGAATCCGAAATCTAAAAACAGCCAACGAAAAAAAAAGCACGAAGACGAATCATGGGTGAGATTGAAAGGAAAAAAAACAACAACATTAGTTGGTTTTTAGCGCAAAACAGGAGCATCCGAAAATCCAGCTCTGGCTAAGTTCTAAGGCAGAAAGAATAGCTATTCGCCTTAGTCCATTGTGTCACTTAAAGCTAATTTTAGTGCTTTCCAAAACTATTTGGTGTGCAGCCCATCCTGTGTCTGTCTTCCTTTTACATTCCTTTTCTGTCTTCTTTCCTCGTTTTTATCTTTTTTCGTTAATAATCGAACTCTCTGAGTGGAGAAGTAAGCAAATAAGAATAAAAACAAAAATATGAATTTTTAAAATAATTTTAGTGAGTTCTGCAACTCTGCAGACCTAAAGGACGAGTCTCCACTGCTTTTAGGTAGAGCTTAATAATACTCACAACGCTGGGAGCAAATAATTTAATATTCTTGTCCGATATTAGGCTATTTTCCTGTTTTATGTTAAATTTTATTTTCTCAAGTTGTCCTTCCATTTTTTTCATCAAGTCGATAGTTGCAACTATCTGACAGTGAAACTGAGTAACAGTATGCGTCATTGGTAATTTATTTTCAATCTGTGATGATTGGCTCATATACTACTTGACAAATATTTGCATTTCGCTGTTTTTTCTCTGTTGAATAAATTTGCATTTCTACAATAATCATCTCCATATAAATTTGTAAGAAGCCCCTTGAAATTTAAAAATTAACATATCTCTGTAAGTTTTTCAGACACAATCGTGAAACCTAGTTTATGCATATATGACTGTAAGAGGAACATTTCACTCATTGACACTTTTGCTCTAAGGGGCACGTATAAAAATTTAATTTCCTCAACATTTTATTTTCAACTTCCACAGAAGCCAAATTGTTTTCATACAAATTTCCTACCTAATGAAGCTTTGTGCAATATTTAATAATAATATTTGAAAGTGCAATATTTAAGGAAATAAATGCTTGTTCCACTTTTTTGGAAGACCCTGTATGTGTGTATTCCTTAGCACACGTTAAATTTTTCGGCCATTTTAAGTCAAAAGTTAATTTACAAATTAATCAAACCGCTGATCTTCTAGTCGAAGTAAATTTTACTCTAACTACATATTGTGTGATTTCTTTCACTAATTACGTTTTCCTGCCAGGGAATTTACTCCAATTGTAGGAAAAAACAATTATTTTTTGAACTATATATTAAGTTTTGTGGGTTTTTAGAGTTGATTTTGCGTGACCACTTGTTTTAAATAAAAAAGCCTCTTGGGGCAGATTGATACAATTGACTCCGGGGCACACTGATACACATATTCTGTGTGCATGAATGCGCCTTAACAGCAACTACTTTGCAAAATCATCTTCAGAAACAGAAAAACGTAAAAATAAACTATCTAACAGAAAAACGCAATTAAGCATTGGTTTAAACTATGAAAACAGTTTGAATTTCATTGCGAAAATAAAAAGAATTGTTGTAAATTAAGTTTAAAATCTTTTTTTACGAATTTATTCAAATTGGAGGGGAAAATTATACGGAAATTTAATTAATATCATCAAAAAGATAATTTTTGCATTTTTAGATGATGTAAAAATTATTTTTGTGCCAATTTCTTTTTTCGTCAGTCATCAAGGAAGAAAGCGAAAATTTCCCTTAATTTTTAATTCATTAAAATTTCAGAAAACGGCTTCGAGGTACAAATTCTCTCCCTCTAAAGTATATTTACACACACAGACACGAATTCTCCTGTATTATTTGTAGAGATAAATTATTTTCTGAGGCATTATTGTTTCAATCTTCCAGTCTCATTAAAAATGTTGAAATTTTACTAAAATAAAAGTTTGTTTCTTTGTTAAACTTTTAAAACTTGATTTGGAATATAAAGTTTATTGAAAAACAAAGTTTTTTGTTTTGATCCCAGACCTATCAAACATCATTATTTTCGATATTTCCGTGTGTAGCAATGTACTCGTTGTATGAGGCAGATTGATACAAATCCATTTTTAGGAAAAAAGTGTAATTAATATTGTATTATTTCATTTATGACTAAAACTCGACTGAAATCCTGTATTAGATTAACAAATGCATAAATATAGTGTATTAGTTTTAATTATTCCCGTTGGTAAAATCATTTTTAGGTTTACAGAAAAAAAGTATATCAATGTCCCCGTGTTCCCCCTATCCTTCATATTGAATTTTATGGCAACTGGAGTCTCAACATTCATTTTTTGGTAGTTGTTGCGTGAGCATAAATTGACCCAATTGAAAAACCCTTTCAACTGCTGCATTAGTTAAAGGGCAGCACAACGTAAATTGACCAAGAATAAATAAATTTTCACATGGAACATGTTCATTTTTGAAATGACTGACCTATCTTTTATCATTTTCAATGTATTTATTTCCCCTTTATAATTATTTTTCAGAATTTAAATATACATTCAGTCTTCTAATTTTAAATATCGAAAAGGAAGACACTTTTCAAGTGAGGACAGAACTTACAAAAGAATGATAACAGATCTTATTTCTGTTATCATTCAGAAAAAAACAAAATTTGAAACAGATCTTAATTCTGGCGATGAAAGCAAATTCTTTCATCTAGCTCATTGCCTTTTAAGTTATCATTTTCACATCCACCCAGACGGACAGGCATACTTCCGATTGACAAATTAATCCAAAATTTGATATAGCTTTCCAATTTTAGTGTTAAAATCGAATACCAAATTTCACCTGTCTAACTCGTTCCGTGAGATGAGTTATAGTGTTCACGCACCGATAGACAGAACTGAGGACTAAAAGTGAGAAATTTTGTA